>CAJNDS010001021.1:0-27500 GCA_905221605.1 Symbiodinium natans
GGGGGGGGGGGGGGGGGGGGGTCTGGGGTTTGGGGTGTTTAAGGTTTACAACTCCTTTTGGGGCGCCTGCTGTTCTTGGGATGGCAGGCGTGACCCCGGTTTAGGATTTAGGGTTTAGGGCTTAGGGTTTAAGGTTGCCTTTCAGCTCATCCGCGCCAACGCAAACCTGCGGGGGAGCCTGGTCCAAAGACAGCGCGCCAGCGTTCGCATGGACCATGAAAGCTTCGGGAATGCTGCGTCAGGATGCAGGTTCTTTCGTGGCGAGAGCCACAGGAAAAGTTCTCAAAATTAGTATCCCCTCTAGCGGAATCTCAACAGTGAGAGTTCCCCGTTTGAGCAATTTCCAGTTTGGAGGGGAGGTAGGGTCTGAGGCATTCAGTGGGCGGCTTTTGGGTTTGGGGTTCAGGGTTCTGGCTTTTGCTTTTGGGCTCTTGCCCATCTTGCTGAGGAGAACACAAGAGACTCGGGTACCAGGTTGACAGGGCTTTACAGGGTTTCATGGCTTTACAGGGTTTTAGGCTTCTAGGCTTCTCTGTTGGCCTCCATGGTTGTTCTTCGGTGGCCCTGGTGCAGAACTTGAACCAACAGAATTTCAAGGAGTTCGGGGGCGGCGGCTTGGGAGCTCAAAGCTCAAAGCTCAAAGCTCAGAGCTCAAAGCAGTGCAGAAGTGCCGTCGCGCATGTTTCGCATCTTGCGCATCTCCCTCCAAATCCATGTCTGCGTCCTTGTCGGCCGCAGGGAGCGGCAGGGGCAGCTCCGGAGGCCGCGCACCCTGGCAGAGCGAGATGCTCGTCACGGTCCCGCAAACGTCTACGACGCCGTTGGGTGCCCCCAGGCTGGGCCACCTCCACTCCTCAATCAGGGGCCCTGTCACCTTGCACTTCTCCTCGCCCTCCTGAGGGCGGGTGAACAATGAGGTTTCTTTGACTGGGTTTAAGCACTCCCTCTCACCCCCCACTCACTGCTCTTCTGTTTTTTTTTTTCAAGCCTTTGCTTTTTTAGCCTAGGGAATCATGGGGTCTAGAGAGAGTACTTCGAGAAAGCCCTGCGCTCCTCCAAGATGGTGAGGGTGAGGCTGCTCGGCCCCATATCCAAGACCACGCCCAGCACCGCGCCCACTGTACACTCGAGCAGCGGCCGCCAGGTGATCTTGGCCTGGGCTGCTCTAAGGGTCTTGGGGGGGGTTCTAGGGGTTTCTGGGAATATTGTAGTGTTCAAGGGGCGTTCTAGGGTTAACAGGGTTTAGGGGGACCCTAGGAGTTTTTAGGAATTTTGTAGTGTTCGTAGGGCTTTATAGGGTTAGTTTAGGTGGATTCTAGGGATTTCTAGGATTTGTGGTGCTCAGAGGGTTTACAGGGTTTGGGGCTTTGGAGGGTTTTTTTGTTTAGGGTTGAAGCCTTAGGTTACCGGAGGAACACCCAGATGAATCTACCACATATCCACATTGTGGTATCTTGGCTTGTGTTCCTAAGCCCTAAGCCCTAAACCCTAAACCCTAAACGGCACAGCGGCAAGCTCTCGGCCTCCCATGTAGGCCTTGGGCGGATCCCCACCCACCACAAAAGATCCTCGGAGTCTTCTCGGGGACATTCCGAAGGAGTAGGTTTTTGAGGGTGCATCGGGCTTAGGGCGAGGAGCTTAGGGCTTAGGGTTGCTTAGGGGTTATGGTTTACGGTTTGTGGCGTTTTGGGTTCAGAGGATGTTCGTGGTGCGAGGTGGTAGGAACATGTAGAAAAACAAGCAAGGTGATCCAAGGATCTGGGCAGTTGGTGGGCGAGCTCGGGCATGTGGCCATCAGATGTCCAGTGCGATGCCCGGCGCTTCATTTGGGGCACCAGGGGTGCCTCGTCGCCCTCCAGCAGCAGCGCGTGGGGAAGCGGCCACACGAAGCCCAAGGACCTTAGGGACCAAAGGGACCCTAGTTAAAAGGCTTTATGGTTCATAGACCTTCATAGGGATTCTAGTAGTATAGGGCATAGGGTGTATGACCCCAAAGCTCAGGTGCATTTGGTTTCCAAGGGACAGGGTCCTGTTCGAGCGCTTCTCGGCCATGGCCTCGAGCTTGACCTGGAAGAAGTAGCGGTGGCCCTTGATCGGAGGCAGCTCGCTGGTCAAGGCCACGGCGCTGATGAGGCCTATACTGAACTTGGAACCCTTTGAAAACTTAATTTTTAGGAATTGTAGCACCCAAAGATAAAAAAATTATGTCCAAGTACTGCTAAGAGACCCCTCTCCCGCGTGGCGATGTCCAGGTAGGGCTTCTCGTCATCTCCTGGCTTTGCTGGTGGCGCCGAGGCCTGCGACTGCGACGCGAGCGCGATGTTGGGGCTGCAGGTGGCAAAGGTGAGGAGCGGGAAGTAGCTGGCCGCCTCTTCCCGGATGAGGTGCCGCGCCCACGACGTCGAGCGCACCTCCACCAGCGCGGCGCCACCTGCCCGGTTTCTCGAGGCCGGTACTCGCACGCGGGCCGCGGAACAGGCGCCGCTCGACAGGTCCTCGAGGATCTCGCAGCTGTTTCCGTCCACCCAGACTTCACTGATGGCTGCCGCGAGATCTTGCGCCTTCACGACCACCTCTGCCCCACTGCAGGGGATGCGGGCAGGCTCCAGCTTAAGCCTCAGTGGAACGGCAGGCTCCGTTCCCTCAACCTCACTCGCCTCCTTGTGCTGGGGGCCGGTGTCCCCAGCGTCCTCTGCGTGGTCGCCCAGCGCCTCGGATGTGTGGGGGCACAGGTTCTCGATGCGGACGGACTTCTGACGCCCATCCGGGAGCTTCACGTAGAGGCGGCCGGTGCTCTCCTCGCCTTCGACGATAACCACCAGCTCGTTCAGGTCCACGGCCTTCTGGAGACCTACAATGCCTTGGTAGCCCAGTAACCATCTTTATAGGCAGTTTGTAGGTAAGGGTGCGTTTTTTTGGGGGTTGGCTGCTTTCTAAGGGAACCTTGAACCAACAAAAAGGAAAAGAGTACCACTAAACTACCAAGATGCGGGCCTTCTCCCCAACTTGCAACTCTGCTGCCACGGCCTTCATGGCTCCCTGCGCCTTCGTGCCCACCACAGACATGATGCCGATGTGCTGCCGGAAGAGTGCCAGCAAGGTTTGCCGGAAGTGCACGGGCCTCCTGTAGATGAAGAGCTGTAAGGCCGTGGTCAGCTTCTGCTCGCGCAGTTGGTGGACTTCCTTGGCACGTTCCAGCTTCTCACGGTTGCGGGCGATCTGATCCGTAACAACCCCCTTGGAGACGCTCTGCAATGTGGCGACCTTCTCCTCGTAGTGCTGCCGATCCGAGAGCGCGTCGTCCCGCTCTTGCAGCAGCGCAGCCACCGAGGCGCACTCCTTCAAGACCTCGTCGCAGCTGCTCATCACCTCTGCGAAGCCGGCCTTCCTCAGGCATTGCTCGAAGGACTCCGTGACGCTCGCGCACTCCTGCATCAGGGCCATGGCAGAGGTGTCCACGCCGCTGACATCCAGGCCGAAGTACCTCTGAAGCCCTTGCATGAGCGTGGCGTGGGCCTGGGCGATCTCCCCCATGTGGTTGGCGATCTTCGCCGTGGTGTCGCGGACTAGGGCCGCTAGTTGCCTCTGAGGCTCCACGGTTGCCTCAGCATTCTCGTAGTCCAGGTGCTCTGGGCTGCGCGACCGCCGGCGAAAGCGGTGGTGGGTGGGATCCATGAAGTCTTTGAGGAGCGACATCTTGCAAAAGAGACTCAGTAATAGACATACATCGACACACCTATGTCATAGATATGCTTACACAGTCCCAGTGATGCAATTACTCAGACCGGTGCTCCTAGCTGCTGTCTGCTGCTGCTCCTGGACGAACATGCGCAACACCGGTAAGCTACAGCTGGGCCAACTTTCCTATTTCTGTGCAGAAGCTGCAGCTACTGCGCGGCACGTACAGCTCTACATAGCGGCTCTCAGACAGCTCTCGGACAGCTCCCAGACATTGCAACTAAAGCCTAAACCCTAAACCCTAAACCCTAAACCCTAAACCCTAAACCCTAAACCCTAAACCCTAAACCCAGGGTTTCATGGGCATGGACTCACGCTCAAAGGGTCTTTTGGTCTGGCGAGGCAAGGGTGTCACGGTTCAGTCCAGCAAGCTGGCAGCACGTGCGAAGACTGAAGCACACTTGGGCCAGCAACAACACAGAGCCTGGTAGGAGCTACACACAAGGATGCACTGAAGACACGCACACATGCAGCGCACAGCGTGCAAAACTCGGGGGGGTGAAATTCCGGAAGTGCAGCTGTGAGGAAACGTTTGCAAGATTTTGCAAGATACAAGAGCCAGGTGCCAGCACGCAACACACATCTGCATAGGATCTGCTAGGCTGATGTGCTTCCGAACTGCGCTTAGGCACGCTTGGCACTGCTCCACACTGCCAGTTTTCAGTGTGGCCAGATGAGCAGATCGAGTTTTGAACCTCGGGCTTACACTGTCAGGCTTCAGGGCTTAGGGCTGAAGGTTTAGGGTTGAGGGTTTAGGGTTTCGGGTTTAGGGTTTAGGCAATCTCAGATTGTTGAGGAATTGGTGGTGGGTGCCTGAAAAGCGCGACGGGAACCTCGAGCCCGCGAGGGTTGCCTAGGGGACTGTGCGGGCACAGCTTCGGGGTAGTTGAGAAATACTTTTTGGAATTAGAAGGAGATCATACGGATAATCTTGACAAAGGGGGTTCCGAAATTAGGGGTAGCTTATTGGGGATTTTGATTATAAGAAAATCCTATTTGGGGGGTCTATATCAGGGGTCCCTTCTATATCGTAAACTCCCACATCTGTTTAGGCTGCTGGACAGCTGGTATGCCGGGCCCCAAACTGCAGCAAGCAGGCCACCACACGGCGAAGTGTGCAGCAAGAAGACTTCTCTCCCTGGGCTCTTCTTGCGAGGAGGGGGCCCAGCAGGCCAAGAGGGTTTAGGGTTTTGGGTTTAGGGTTTGGGGCTTAGGGAAGGTTTGGGTTAGGGTTTAGGGTTTAGGGTTTGGGGTTTAGGGTTTAGGGTTTAGGGTTTAGGGTGTAGGGTGTAGGGTTTAGGGTTTAGGGTTTAGGGTTTAGGGTTAGGGATCATTATCTTCATTTAGGTATAGCCCTACATAAGACGCTTCCGGGCTGACCTCGAGGGAGTCACCTCACACTATTGCCTTAAGGCTCCGGCAACCATGGCCACCATGACTGCAGCTCAACCGGATCATCCGGATGGGTTGAAGTCCTGCACGGGGCACGGATGCACGAGGAGATAGTGTGGTGGAGCCGGGGGCCCGGAATAGAGGGCTATAAATTTCAATGGGTACATGGGGTTAGATGGGGTAGCTTGCGCTATGGCCATATACGGATGGCAAGGTACCCTAAACCCTAAACCATAGCCCCAAAACCCTAAACCCTAAACTTTAAAGCACCTGAAGCCGACACAGTTCAACCCTCGCTCCTTCGCAAACCTGAGCCCCTACAGTACAGCTCCTAAAGCGCACCGATCCGAGCTTTTCCTTCCGCTACAGCCTCAACCCTAAACCCTATAACCTGCTAGACTCTAAAACCCTGGTCTTTCTGCTTCGAACGCGGGGTGTAGGGCCTGGCGTTTAGGGCCTAACAAGGTTTTAGGGTTGAGGGTTTTTGCTCCACCTCCTCATCCTGGCGACCTAGAGCCCTCCGAACACCCCGATTCCTCCATCTTCTTGAGGAGCGTCTCGGCGTAGTTGGGCGAGTAGTACCTTTGCAACGAAGTGCGGGGTGTAGGTGTAAGGGTTGTGAGAGCTTGGGGTGGGCAATTCGGATCCCCAAACCCTAAACCCTAAACCCCAAACCCCAAACCCTAAACCCTAATCCCTGAACACTGAACCCTGAACCCTGAGCACCAAAAAGCCCCAAAAATGTCACGGAGGCTGCGCCCGCTGTGCTCCCGGCTGCACAATCTCCGGTGGGTAGAGCATGTTGATCTCCTCGATGTAGTCGTGCAGCTTGGAGCCGACCTATACTTGAGGTTTAGGGTTTAGGGTTTAGGGTTTAGGGTTTAGGGTTTGGGGTTTAGGGTTTAGGGTGTAGGGTTTAGGGTTCAGGGTTCAGTTTTCAGGGTTTGGGGCTTAGGGCTTAGGGTTCAGGGTTTAGGGTTTACGGTTTAGGGTTTAGGGTTTAGGGTTTACGGTTTAGGGTTTAGGGTTTGGGGTTTAGAGTTTAGGGTTTAGGGTTTAGGGTTTAGGGGTTTCAATTTTAGGGTTCAGGGTTGTAGGGTTTAATTGCATGTTCCTCCCTGGTACTAGCAGTCCTTGATCGGGATTTAAATGGGGTGGTGGTATAATCCCTCTTAAGGACTGCTAGTAGAAGGGGGAACATCCCACGGTTTAGGGTTTAAAAGTTGAGGGATTTTGGTTTGCTGGTTTAGGGTTTAGGGTTTTAGGGTTTTAGGGTTTTAGGGTTTTAGGGTTTTAGGGTTTTAGGGTTTTAGGGTTTTAGGGTTTTAGGGTTTTAGGGTTTTAGGGTTTTAGGGTTTTAGGGTTTTAGGGTTTTTTTAGGGTTTTTTTAGGGTTTTAGGGTTTTTTTAGGGTTTTAGGGTTTTAGGGTTTTAGGGTTTAGGGCTTTAGGGTTTTAGGGTTTTAGGGTTTTAGGTTTTAGGAGTTTATAGGGTTTTAGGGTTTTAGGGTGTTAGGGTTTAGGGTTTAGGGTTTTAGGTTTTAGGGTTTTTCGGGTTTTGGGTTTAGGTTAGGGTTTAGGGTTTTGTAGGGTTTCGGGGGCTGTGCGGGCTTAGGGGCAAGCCCTCGGGACCTCCGCCTTGACCTCCTGGATCTCTGAAGGCGACCATGCTGGCACTATCGTTTAGAGCAAAGCGAGGAGAGAGAGAGAGAGAGGAGAGAGCGAGAGAGAGAGAGAGAGGAGAGAGAGAGTGAGAGCGAGAAGAAGGAGAGAGAGAGAGAGCAAGAGAGAGCAAGAGAGAGCAAGAGAGAGCAAGAGAGAGCAAGAGAGAGCAAGAGAGAGCAAGAGAGAGCAAGAGAGAGCAAGAGAGAGAGACGAGAGAGAGAAGAGAGAGAGAGAGGTAGAAAGAGAGAAAAGACAGAGAAAAGAGAGAAAAAGTGCGAGAGAGATGGAGTGAGCGAGGGTGCGGGACCGAAACGGGTCGACAGCGAGAGAGACTGGGACGGATGGAGACTGAGCAACTGCTAGGCCCTAGAGCTCACGATGACATCTCCCAACCCGAAAAACCCTAAACCCCCCAAGAACAGCGCGCCTGACTGGACGAAGGACTTTCGGGCGTTGAGGTCGCTGGGAAGCACCTGCGCCATTCAGGAAAGCAAGGATTTATGAACCTGATCGTGATGCGCCCCGAACATTGGATATCCCACGATGGGCCGTGTTCAGTCTACTTTAGAAGTTTAAGCTTATTAGAAGATTGCAGACTACCTGCCACAACCAGCATTGCGAACCGAACATACTTGACAAGGCCTCTGTGAATTCCTAGTACCCAGAAACTGAGATGGACGTAGAGTCCTGAGACTCAGATACACATCCCCGAACAAGCATCCGTGCGAAGACAATCCTAAACCCCAAACCCTGAACCTCCAAAAGTCAAAACCCCTCTGAAACCCCAAAACCCCCAAACCTCCCCCAAAACCCCAAACCCCGAACCTCCAAAAACCCTTCAGCCACCTTTGCGAACTGCTGGACCACGTACTTCAAGATGTTCGGGGGCGCCTGGACCACACCCAGGTTCCCAAGAGCGTGAAGGTTGTTAGGGTTTAGGGTTTAGAGTTTAGGGTTTAGGGTTTAGGGTTTGGGATTTGGGGTTTGGGGTTTAGGGTTTGCGTCAGGGCCCTCAACCCTAAGCCTCAAACCCTCAAGAGGTTTGGGGCTGAGGTTTGTCAAGAGCAGGGTTTGGAGTTCTAGGGTTTGGGGTTTGGGGTTGGGAGCTGCGGGTTTTGTGACGTTTGCTTCAACATGGACTCTCAAACACCCAAAAGGAGTTTAGTGTTTAGGATTCATGCATGCGGTCATTCGGGCATAGAGCTAACTGCAAGGCAGCTCCAAAGCAGCCCACCTACACGCCACAACTGAGGTGGGCGCGGCTGCATACTGCTTGTGTGGTGTCATTTGGGGTTTACGAACATAGGGACCCCCAACATAAATCCCCAAATCATAGGATCCCCTCATAACAAAAACCAAAATAAGGTGCCCCGAATATCGGAAACCCCCATGTGCACTGCTGCCAACCCATATCAACGTCTCCACAAGGCGGAAGGAGATGCAACGGGTGGTCCCTTCAGCACACAACTTGTTTGGGCAAACTTCCTGAAATCCGTAGGGGTTGATAGGGTTCAGAGCTTCATCCCTAAACCCTAAATCACCCTAAACACTGAACCCGAAACCCTAAACCCTAAACCCTAAACCCTAAACCCTAAACCCTAAACCCTAAACCCTAAACCCTAAACCCTAAACCCTAAACCCTAAACCCTAAACCCTAAACCAAAACCCTTAGACTCTGATGGCGACCTCCAGGAGCGGCTCCAATGCGGGCAGGTGCGTGCACTTCTGGATCACGCTCTTCAGAGCGCGCTTGGCCTCCAGGGATGTAGGGTTTACGGGTTTTTAGGGTCAGGGCTAGGGTTTAGGGTTTAGGGTTTCGGGTTTAGGGTTTAGGGTTTAGGGTTTAGGGTTTAGGGTTCAGGGTTTAGGGTTTACAGGGGTTAGGGTTTGTTGGGTTTAGGATGCGGATTTTGGTAGGTTTAAGGCGCCATACAGCAGCCTGAAGGACGACCTCTGGTTTTACCCAAGCATTGGGTAACCTGCTGGGGCAACAAAGGGTTCAGGAGGATTCGCAATAGGGGTTTTTGGGTTTAGGGTTGATGGGTCTTAGGGATCAGCGCACCAAAAAGATAACCTGAGACCATATTAAGCCCCGCCCAACCCCATCATTTCCACGACCTCCGAAACAGAACAGCGCATACCCGACACCCTAAGCCCCGACACCCCGAAACCCTCCCCTAGAATATTCAATCCAGAAGCCCTATACTCGGCCTTGGTCCTCAGATCTTCGCTGGAATCCTGATGCAGGTAGACCTCCAAAGCATCTGCATGTGGACTCAAGCCTTGTGCTTAAGATGTCCGGGCTGAGGTGCTTCTCAATCCCTAAACCCTAAAACCTAAACCCTAAACCCTAAACCCTAAATCCTAAACCCTGAACCCTGAACCCTGAACCCCAAACCAGTCCAGGGCATTTTTTGAGCTGCGGCGAGTATCATGTCCACAAGAACCCACAACAGGAACCAAGGAAGCGGGGCCCCCGACTGCCAGCAACCTTCGCAGCACATCCTCGGCAGAAGAATGTTCGGTTTAGGGCTTCAAGGGTTTGTAAGGTTGTCAGGGTTTTTAAGGGTTTGGTAGAGTTTTTGAGGGTTTCTTAGGGTTTGCGGGTTGTAGGGTTGTTTAGGTTTTTCTTTTTGCTTTTTTGTTTTTTAGGCTGCTCAGAAGCCTTTGCTGAGTTTGGGCGTCCATGGGCCTTGCAATCCCTACAGAATTGCACCATACACTTCCCAAGATACCCCTTCAAATCAATGGACCCTGATGTTAGGCTAGGCGCGTCTTGCTTTGCCTTCGCAAAAAGAAGCAGGCAAACTTGAGGCTCCCGGCGGCTTCGGCAAGGGCGCGTGCGTGGTCCGGAGAGTGGCGTCCGATCCTAGAGGGCGCGGCGGCACTGAAGGCGGCGGTTAGGGCTTGAGGGGTTCAAGGGTTTGAGGGGTTTAAGGGTTTGAGGGCTTCAGGGTTAAGGGTTAAGAGTTGTAGAAATTGGCTTTTGAGGGCTTGAGGCTGGGTAGTGATTGGGGTTAGGGTTTTAGGGTTGCATCGAGGGGCTGCGAAATCTTGGCGGCCCCCATCTCTCCAAAACTTGGAAATCACCTTACCCCCCCTCCCAACCTCTGGGTCGGCCACTCTAAAACCCTAAACCCCTGCTCCCCGAATCTTCCCCAGACACCCCTGTACCCCCCTGAAACCCGTAACCCTCCCGACCGTTTCCCAGATATCCCTGTGCCCAAATACCCTGAAACCCTAACCGCGGCCCTGTACCCGAAACCCTGAAACCCCCTGAACCCTAAACCCTAAACCCTGAAACCCTGAAACCCTAAACCCTATACCCTGAAACCCTGAACCCTAAGCAGCCCCATCGGCGCCCCTCCCCAGGCCCCTGGCTGCCCCAAAGACCAGGCCGAGGCAGCCTGAAAGAGAGGGTATTGGGGCGTGCTGCGTGATTTAGGGATCGTGAAAGGTTTAGGGTAGTTTAGGGTTCAGGGTTTAGGGTTCAGGGTTTAGGGTTTAGGGTTTAGGGTTTAGGGTTTAGGGTTTAGGGTTTAGGGTTTAGGGTTTAGGGTTTAGGGTTTAAGGTTTAGGGTTTAGGATTTAGGGTTTAGGGTTTGGGGTTTGGGGTTTAGGGCTTAGGGGTTTAGAGGTGTGGATGAGTTTAGAGGTGTTGGTGGGTTTAGAGGGTGTCGAGGCCTTTTATGTGGAGTAGGGTTTGAGGGCTGTTCTTGCTCCACCGGGTCCTGGTAGGCTTTAGGGGGCTCAGGGTTTTTTGTTAGGGTGTGCGGAGGGTTGTTGTTTCAGGGTTTGAGGGCGGCTCAGTTTTGTTTGGGGTGTGGGCTTAGGCTTCTGGTCTCGAAGAAGAGGCCCAATCCTACAAAAAAACATGCCTTCAAGACTTTGAAAACCCAATCCTAAACCCCTAAACTGAAACCCTAAACCCCAAACCCAAAACCCTAAACGCAAAACCCTAAACCCCTCAAAACCCAAAACTGAGCCTCCCTAAACCCCTCAAAACCCAAAACTGAGCCTTGAGGTGGTCCTCTGGCTCATTGATGAGGGCGTCCTTGAGTGGCGGAATGCCCTTGGACCTTCCCGGGCGCGCTGGCACTTTGGGGTTTCGGGTTTAGGGGGTTTAGGGTTGAGGGTTTTAGGGCTTAGGGCGGGTTTAGGGTCTTCGGGTTTTTAGGGTTTCAGGATTTTAGGATTTTTGGGTTTTAGGGTTTAGGGTTTAGGGTTCACGGGGTTAGGATTTAGGGTTGGTGCTTCGGGTTTCAAGGAGGGGTGGAGATTTGGGGCGTTGGCCATGAAACTCCAGGTAGGGCTTTGGGGTGTGCAATTTCGGCTCTTTTCTAGGTGGCGAAGGTGGGGATTTTGCAGGGTACTCCGTCAGGCCCTCAGGGACAGCTGCCCCCGAGAAAACAAATTGTGATCTTGGTTCAAGGATGCTCCGCCAGGGCAAAGGAAGCTGCGAAGGCACTGAGAGTTTGAACGCTCTTGTGATGCCTGCGATAGCACTTGGCAAGACGCCGAAAGTGAAAGCGAGTCCGACAACTCCCGGGAAAAGAGAAGGAGTTTGCATGGTGCATAGACATCCAGGGAGCTTGGCCGCCCTCAGCGAGACCTCCTAAACAGAGTTTAGGGTTCGGGTTTAGGGTTTGGGGTTCAGGGTTCGGGGCTGAGGGTTCAGGATTTGGGGCCTAAACCCCTAAAGACCACAAATCCTTAGTAAGGCTCGCAAGCTTGGCCCGCGACACCACCACAGCCAGCGCCAGGGTCTCAGAGAACCTTTTTGCCGAGGGGCTTGAGGTTCCTGCGGGGTTTAGGGTTGAGGGTTTAGGTTTAGGTTTCGGGTTAGGTTACGGGTTAAGTTGCGGGTCTTCGAGGTTTTGGGCTCTTCTTGGTATGCTTCTGGTTCGTGCAGGGGTCGGACTAGATACTAATAGAACTCCCTCATGGTTCCTATATCACTGTACTACAATAACCCCCAAAACCCTGTCCTAATCATTAAGGCCCCTGTAGTGCAGCCGTGGCCTTGCCAGCATTCCACTCGCAACCCTTCGAAACCTCGATGCCATCAGCTCCACATCCGAAGCCTTGCCCGCCTCCCATCCAACGGTCTCAAAACCCCAACTAACTCCTTCTTTGCGTGAGAGGGGGATGATGGAATTGCATGCCCCTTTTGGCACCCCAAGCAATAAGGAAGAGACTGCTACCACAGCCTACTTCTCGATGCCCAAAATAGGCTTCCCCCTGAGGGTCCGAGCGCTGCAATGTATCCCAGGGTCATGATGCCTTGGCTTCGTGACGTGCAAAGCGGCTCAGCAGCCCCGCTCTTCTAGCAATAAATACTTTGAGGGAGGTTTAGGGTTTAGGGTTTGGGGTTTAGGGTTTAGGGTTTAGGGTTTAGGGTTTAGGTTTAGGGTTTGGGGGGGCATGTCGTATCGGCATTCCAAGCTCTCCAGAACATCCCAGTTGCCAGGCAGGCGGTTGTTGCCACGAGCCTCCCAGAAGGCGAGTTCAAAGACTCCACAGGAAATTAGCGTTTAGGGTTCAGGGCTTAGAGTTTTCGGTTTAGGGTTTAGGGTTTCGGGTTTAGGGTTTAGGGTTTAGGGTTTGGGTTTAGGGTTTGGGGTTTAGGGTTTAGGGTTTAGGGTTTAGGGTTTAGGGTTTAGGGTTTAGGGTTTAGGGTTTAGGGTTTAGGGTTTAGGGTTTAGGGTTTAGGGTTTAGGGTTTAGGGTTTAGGGTTTAGGGTTTAGGTTAGGGTTTAGGGTTTAGGGTTTAGGGTTTAGGGTTTAGGGTTTAGGGTTTAGGGTTTAGGGTTTAGGGTTTAGGGTTTAGGGTTTAGGGTTTAGGGTTTAGGGTTTAGGGTTTAGGGTTTAGGCTTTAGGGTTTAGGGTTTAGGGTTTAGGGTTTAGGGTTTAGGGTTTAGGGTTTATGGGTTTAGGGTTTAGGGTTTAGGGTTTAGGGTTTAGGGTTTAGGGTTTAGGGTTTAGGGTTTAGGGTTTAGGGTTTAGGGTTTAGGGTTCAGGGTTTATGTAGGGTTTAGGGTTTAGGGTTTAGGGTTTAGGGTTTAGGGTTTAGGTTTTAGGGTTTAGGGTTTAGGGTTTAGGGTTTAGGGTTCAGGGTTTATGTAGGGTTTAGGGTTTAGGTTTTAGGGTTTAGGGTTTAGGGTTTAGGGTTTAGGGTTTATGTAGGGTTTAGGGTTTAGGGTTTGAGTTTAGGGTTTTGGAAAGTCAGGCACCTTTACATATCGCCGTGCAGAACCCTGTGAAGGGATCTTTTGGGGGACCCAACTCCCCAAACTCTTGCAAGTGGGGGACCAAGGCCCCACATTCTTTTGGTACTGAAAGGTAGGAGGCACAAAACATAACAGTCCCAGCTCAGGATCATGGACAAGATCTGTTAGGGTTTAGGGTTGGGATCTTCCCCCTAAGACTAGCAGTCCTTGATAGGCGGGGGGGGGTACTATAAGCCCCATATTAGGGACTGTTAGTATAAGGGGGAACATCCCAAGTTTAGGGCTTATAGCTTAGCAAACCACACAGAAGAAGCTTTGCGCGGCTCCCAACAAGGAGTTACTAATGGTATTCCCTTGTGGCCCCTGTTCTTATGCACTATATGGCCCCCAAAACCCTGTTCGAATTATTAAGGCCCCTCTAGAAAACCTGGCAGACCTAGGCTCCACACCCTAAACCCTAAACCCTAAACCCTAAACCCTAAACCCTGAACCCTAAACCCTAAACCCTAAACCCTGAGCCAACTGAGTGCCCATGCGCGCGATCTCGCGGATGCAGGTGGCCGCGTTCTTCCGCACGAACTCGTCGATATCCTGTGCAGGAACCCAGCATCACAGCCCCAAAAACAGGGTTTAGGGTTTAGGGTTCAGGGTTTAGGGTTGAGGGTTTAGGGGTCCTGTCTATCATATTTCGTCTCTCAAGCTCAACGGCCCAACGAAAACAACCTCATGCACACCTTCCCGCATACTCAGTCCCTGAAAGCCCGATTCTCGAAACCAAGAAACCTCCTGAATCCTAAACCCCTGAAACCCCCCCCCCCCCCCCCCCAAAAAAAAGGCTGTATGTATCCTTCAGGCAGTGCAAGATGCGCGGGAAGATCTCCGCCTCGACGACAACCTCGCAGCCAAGCGCTTAGGGCTTCTCATTCTACGCCACAGCCGAAGTTGCCCTTCGAACACCCCAACAAGCCTCCTAAACCTTAAACCCGACCACCTCAACCCTAAACCCTAAACCCTAAACTCTAAACCCTAAACTCTAAAATTCTACAACAAACACCCAACACTACAAAGCCTAAGCCCAGCTGGCCTCAGCCAGATCGACGGAGTGCTTGGCAATCTGTGCCAAGCATGAGCACACCTGTCGTGGTTTAGGGTTTAGGGTTTAGGGTTTAGGGTTTAGGGTTTAGGGTGAAAACCTCCCTCTTTCCCTCCTTACCCCCCCAAAACGCGGGGGGGGTGGGGGGGGTCGGTGCAGAATTTTTTCGTGGAGGACCGCGCCACCCGCACAGCGTAAACAGGCGGTTCAGCACAGGGGGGTAGGGGCGCCCTTAGCAAAATCAGCGGCGCCCCACCACCCCACCCCCCCCCCACCCCCCCCCCCCCCCCCCCCCCCCCCCCACCCCCCCACCCCCCCCCCCTCTTCCCCCAACCCACCCACCCCCCCCACCCCCCCCCCCCCCACCCCGCCCCCCCCCCCCCCCCAACCCCCAACCCCCCCCACCCCCCCCCGACCTCCCCCCCCCCTGTGTTTTTGGCTGGTGCTACTCCCTACCCCCCCCCAAACGTTTCACAGAACTCTGCCGAGCAGGCTGGGATGATCTTCGAACCATGCGAGCGGGTTTAACTATGCTCCAGCGGGGTCGGCGGCTTGAGCCGGAGGCTCTTAAATTTAGGGAATAGGGTTTAGGGTTTAGGGATTAGGGTTTAGGGGTGAGGGTTTAGGGTTTAGGGCTTAGGGTTTAGGGTTTAGGTTTAAGTTTAGGGTTCAGGGCTTAGGGTTTAGGGTTTTGGGTTTAGGGCTTAGGGTTTAGGGTTTAGGGATTAGGGTTTAGGGGTGAGGGTTTAGGGTTTAGGGTTTAGGGTTTAGGGTTTAGGGTTTAGGGTTTAGGGTTTAGGGTTTAGGGTTTAGGGTTTAGGGTTTAGGGTTTAGGGTTTAGGGTTCAGAATTCAAGGCTTAGGGTTTAGGGTTTGGCGTTTGGGGCTTCGGGCGTAGAGAACCAACCCCGTTACGGGACAGAGTGTCCCGTGTGACAGGGCCCCTGAGGGAGCGATCTTCCCAGAATACAACTACCATAGCTATCACTTCTGCCACCTGAGCTTCGCAATCACAGCGGCGGACCTGACGCTTCAGCGGCGCGTCGTTGTGCGAGATGTCCTTGGCCAGCAGCGAGACGGCGCCTGAAGCGTGACACGGAGCGCCGTTGAATGTTTGGCTGCACTCGGGCACATGATGAGCTTCGGCAGCCGCTTTACTCCTTTCTAACCCTACATCATTGGACCCAGGACATAAGCTTCTTGTTTTATCTTAGTTTATGAGGAGTATGGCATCTGCATCCACTAGCTGCATGTGCTGCTGCACACCTCTGCACCCTCAGCAGGCCTGCGTCCACGACGGTCTGTGCCAGCTCCGGAGAGTGCTTGCAGATGTCGCTCAGGGCAGACCTCGTCCAGAGCTTAGAAGGGGAGTCCTCCACAACGCAATGCCCGTGCGGCTCGTTATCAAAGAAATTCCCGTGTACAAAATTGTAACAAGCTAGAACCACTTGTGGTCGTCTACAAGGGACTGGGCACTGTATCAGCTGCACTCCACTATGAGAGGCCATATTGCTAAACCCCCACACCCATACACCCCAAAACCCCCAAAACCATACACCCCTAAATCCCCAAAACCCTAAACCCTCAAACCCCAACATCCCCAGACCCCAAAAACCCTTAAACGCCCTGACCCCGGAAACCTCCCCAAGGAAGCTGCAAGGCCCCCTAAACCCTAAACCCTAAACCCGAAACCCGAAACCCTAAACCCTAAACCCGGGCTACCGGACGCAGAGATTCGCTTCAGAGTCAATTCAGGCTCTTGGAAGCACAGGACCAGCAAAGGCACAGCACCTGCCCGAGAGCGGGTGAGGGGGGGGGGTCCTAGGGTTCAGGATGGTTGGTTGAGGGTTGTTTAGGGTTTAGGGTTTAGGGTTTAGGATTTAGCGCTTAGGGCTTAGGGTTTAGGGCTTAGGGCTTGGGGCTTAGGGCTTAGGGCTTGGGGCTTAGGGCTTAGGGCTTGGGGCTTATAGGGCTTATAGGGCTTAGGGCTTATATCGGCGGTATCTTGAGTCGTTGACACAATGCAGGGAGCTTAAGGCCCGGAGCATCTTCGCGAAGGGATTCTAAGGGGATCGTATTGGTAATTGCTTACCCGAAGGGCCCATGTACCGAAATAGCCTTAAACTACCTACTTGCTACATAGGGACTTTGGGGCCCATGTGTACAATAACTAGGTACATGGACGCGTACGGTTAGGCTCCTGCATGTCTTGCAGTGGATGTTGCAACTCGACTGTCTCATCAGAAGGTCTGCACAGCGGTATACTGTATAAGTTTCGTGTGCAGCAGTAAGACTTGACCCTCCCTGGATCTCAGCAGCAGCACGCCATTTCCGTGATAAAGGTGCTTCGGCGCCACACCCAAGGAGTCGATGTGAAACCGCTGCTATAGGATCGAACGCTGAGAAGGGCGGCCCCCAGAATCACCTGTGCAGACAGTTTAGGCCAGGCTGCAGGGTTTCGGGCGCTAGGGAGAGACCCCAGAAGTTCTGAAAGTATAGCAGAGAAGGGCTCACTGTCAGGCTTTCAGCTGGAATGGGGGCCCTTAGCTCACTGTCAACCCTCACACCACAAATATCCAAACTCAGCGGTGCCCTGTTGGCAGCTCCTATCATGGCAGTACTTTTGGGGCATTTGCAGAGGGACTCCTGGTTGAGGAAACCGTGCTTCGTGCAAGCCGTGGCTAAAGCCTCCGACGCGCCTGCTCCCACGAGAGATCTCCCGAATCCTCGAAGAGAGGACGGCGGAGGGATTTCTGCAGTTGCTCAGCTCCTGCCAGGGCTTCCATGCAGAAGGGGATGAAGGGGTTTTGGGTTTACAGGGTTTGTGGGGCTTATAGGGGTTTGAAAAAGGCCCCTTGTGAAAGCATAAAGTCACTGGCAACGCCGGCTACAACCGATTGTAGCATGCAAACACCGAAAAATGCCCTTTACGACCGACAAACACCTGCTAAACCCAAGAGAAGGCAAATAAGCCCGATAATCAAGCCCATAGAAAGCCCTGTAAGGCCTCTAAGGACCCATAAAGCGCACAAAAAACCTCTCAACACCCCCTGGTAACCCCATAGACCTTGTATACTCCCTACAGTCCAAAGCTGACCCCCACAAAACCCCCGCAAAACCTACCCCCTTGAAAAACTTAGCTAAAACACAACACCCAGCCCTCAGCCCTAAACCCCTAAACCTGAAGGAAGCGCCTGCTCCATGACCCGCAACTGCACCTCAGGCGCCGCCGATCGCATCTCCGCCTGCGCCGCCTGGGGGCTGGAGGGGGGGGTTTGTGGTGGGGGAGTTTGGAGAGCTGCTGTACTCTAGGGTATATGAACCTACACTACCCTGGGCCCTACTAGGGTATATGAAGGTATACTACTATGATCCCTACTAGGGTATATGAACCTATACTACTATGATCCCGACTAGGGTAGATGATCCCTATGAGGGTATATGGCCCGTAAGCTCTGTAGGGCTCATTGGTTGAGAGTGTCGAGGGCTGCTGGTCGAGGGTTTGAGGGTTGGGAGATCAGGTTTCGGATCTGCTGTGTAAGCGGCAGCGGCAGGCACGACAAGCTCGAATTCACCCCATGCCCCATGCCTCCACCCTCAACCAAAATGACCAAACCCTAAACCCTAAACCCTGAACTCTAAACCCTAAACTTCATCGCCTTCCAGCCCAAACGCCAAAGACGAGCCTCGTCCACATTGTACCGGGCCAGGTACTCCTCACAGCCAGTGCCGAGCCAGTGGTGGAGTTGAATGAGCGCGAAACTTTCTTGCCCTTTGACCCGCTTATTGAAAACAAAAAAACGAAGCACAAGGTCCAAAATAGAATGAAGATCATGCGCCCTGTTTGGGTTGGGTCTCTGCTACTCTGTTACAGTAGACTCCTGTAGCTTAGGATATGGAGATTTCCGAAAAAGGTACCGCTTATGTACCCCCAAAATGCGACAATCCTCAGCCTGGGAATCCGCAAAACAAACAACAAAACCCATTTCCCCCCCCCCCCCCCATAGGGATTATGCCACCCCCCGATTATAATCCCAACATCCCAACCCTAAACCCCCTAACCCCCTCCCCCCCAACAAGAAAGTTAATAGTATATATATATATATATAGAATAATAATCATCATCATAATAATAATCATAATAATAAGAATAAGCATGAGAATACGAATAAGAATAAGAATAAGAACAAGAATAACAATAAGAATAAGAATAAAGAATAAAGAATAAAGAATAAAGAATAAAGAATAAAGAATAAAGAATAAAGAATAAAGAATAAAGAATAAAGAATAAAGAATAAAGAATAAAGAATAAAGAATAAAGAATAAAGAATAAAGAATAAAGAATAAAGAATAAAGAATAAAGAATACGAAGAAGAAGAAGAACAATGTTAGTAAACAAATATTCTGGGTTCGTGGAGGAGTTCCTCCACGGTCTGCTGGTGCGCCGAGAACTCTGCTTGTGAGGGCCTCGGCCAGATCTTCGGTTTAGGATGTTTAGGGCCTGTTAGGGTTAAAGGTTTAGGGTTTCTGGTAGAGGGTTTCGGCTTTAGGTTTTAGGGTTTAGGGTTTAGGGTTTAGGGGTGTCCACATGCCCCGCCCAAAAACTCCCAAACGCGCTGCGCTACCGCTCTGCGGTCTGAGCCGGCCACCGAGCCAGGACAGAGCGTATCCTGTTTAGGGTTTCGGGTTTCGGGTTTAGGGTTTAGGGTTTAAGGGTTTAGGGTTTAGGGTTTGGGGTTTAGGGTTTAGGGTTTGGGGTTAAGGGTTTAGGGTTTAGGGTTTAGGGTTTAGGGTTGGGGTTTAGGGTTTAAGGGTTCAGGGTTTGGGGTTTAGGGTTAAGGGTTAAGGGTTAAGGGTTAAGGGTTTAGGGTTTAGGGTTTAGGGTTTAGGGTTTAGGGTTTAGGGTTTAGGGCTTAGGGTTTAGGGTTTAGGGTTTAGGGTTTGGGGTTTGGGGTGCTTGAGGGCTCTAAACCCTACACCTGCAGAGCTATGAGCCCTAGGGCCCCTCAAACTAACCCTCCCAGAAGCCGAACCCTAAACCTTAAACCCTAAACCCGAAACCCTAAACCCTAAACCCTAAACCCTAAACCCTAAACCCTGAACCCCGTTTCCGCGCAGGTCCTGGACTTGACCATGGCGGACGGGTTCCGCGCCTGCGCGATGTTGCATGTCATCACCTGCCGGTGTGGAAGTTTTAGGGTTTAGGGCTTAGGGTTTAGGGTTTGGGGTATAGGGTTTGGGGGTTTAGGGTTTAGGGTTTGGGGTTTAGGGTTTAGGGTCTAGGGTTTAGGGTCCAGGGTTTAGGGTTTAGGGGTCGCCCTTTTACAGGTTTAGGGCGTAAGGTCGAGTACTTGAATTGGCTGGCTCGGAAGGGGAAGGTAGCAACACTACGGACACAACAGCATGGACAATTGGATGCGAAGTTTTGTCTGCACAGGCACGCCCTTGCCCGTAAATTCCGGAAACTCGACAAAATCTGGGGGCCCTTCTTAACTTAATTGAGCAGGTTCCTGCGCGAAAGGCCCATGGTTGTGTGAATGTCCCGTACCTCGTGCCAGAGCTCGTATACACCGATACACCCTAAACCCTAAACCCTAAACCCGAAACCCTAAACCCTAAACCCTAAACACCCCCCCCCCCCGCAGTTGGCATGTGGTTCGGGCACAGGAAAGTTAGCTGCGTCCTTGTGTGGGCACCTCGCTGAGCTGCGCCCGGTTCAGCGCCCGGAGCTGCGACGCGACGGAATCGTCGAGGTCCCAGCGGCGGATGAAGTCCTCAGCGTCTCGGACTTAAGGTTCAAGGTTTAGGGTTTAGGGTTTAGGTTTTAGGGTTTAGGGTTCAGGGTTTAGGGTTTAGGGTTTAGGGTTTAGGGTTTAGGGTTTAGGGTTTAGGGTTCAGGGTTTAGGGTTTGGGGTTTGGGGTTTGGGGTTTAGGGTTGAGAAGTGCCTCTTCAAGTTCTTCTTTAACTCGTCCTCAGCTTCAGGGAGGGATTTCGGAGCTGGCCTGTAGGTAAGCTTGCCTGACGTAGCAGAAACTTCCGTTGCCGCACATCCTCTTCTTATAGCCGTTTGTTCCCAACAACCTGAGGCAATCACCCTAAACCCTGTAAACCCCAAACCCTATGAACCCAAAAAGCACCCTGACAGAGAACCCTGAGCCCCATCAATGCCCACCTCTACACCTCTACACCCTAAACCCTAAACCCTAAACCCTAAAACCCTGAAACCCTAAACCCTAAGCCCTAAACCCTCACGACAAAATAAACAGAAATTGTATGCCATATCATTCTGAATTTCCCATGCTATTTGTCTTAACAGCTAACGAACCTAGTGAAATTATTTAGTTCAAATCACTTCTGCCAAGCCGCCTACTCAATTCACTTCAAGTCACCCAAACCCCCGCAGACCCCCACCCCCCAGAACACTTTCGGGCAAAACTGTCGGTCAAAACTTTTGGGTCCATGCGCCCCCACCCTCAAAAACCGTGAATTTTAGCTTGACAACAATAGCTTTCGGTCAACACGCTTCGGTCAAAACGTTCGGTCTAACCGTTGTTGGGACCCAAAGCCTTTTCAAATTTCTATAAACCCTGAACCCTAAACCCCAAACCCCAAACCCTAAACCCTAAACCGCAAGGCGCAGCTCCTCGGCCGGGTTCGGTGGAGGGGCCGGCGCTGATGCCCTGGACCTGGGAACACTGTGCCCTTCTGGGGTGTCGGGATTAGGTTTTAGGGTTTAGGGCTTGGGGTTCAGGGTTCAGGGTTCAGGGTTCAGGGTTCAGGGTTCAGGGTTCAGGGTTCAGGGTTCAGGGTTCAGGGTTCAGGGTTCAGGGTTCAGGGTTCAGGGTTCAGGGTTTAGGGTTTAGGGTTTAGGGTTTAGGGTTTAGGGTTTAGGGTTTAGGGTTTAGGGTTTAGGGTTTAGGGTTTAGGGTTTAGGGTTTGGGTCTACTCAGCAAGAGGGTATAGAAAGAATAAGGAATCATAGCTGTACATGTAATGGGATATCATTACTAACATCTTAGGTTTTACAGTGTATATCTACATACGTACATATGGGGCTTACGATAATAACAGACCGCTAATATAGACCCAAAAAAGCAGGCTCCCCTTCCACTAAGGACTCCCCCAAAGGTACCCCGAGTATCGTAAACCCCCATATGATTGTGGCTGCAGCTTCTTGCTTACAAGAATATCAGCCGTCTTTATGTTTAGCCTCTGCAGCTCTGTCGCAGCGTTGGCGCCCTCAGGGTTGAGGAGTGTCGTGACATTGAGCCTGGAAACCTATGGCCCCAAAACAAGAGGTCATTTCTAAACCCTCTTGGGGTTTGGAGTGTTTAGGGTTTAGGGTTTAGGGTTTAACCCCCGCCCAAGGTCAGCACGCACGCGTGGGCCGCCAGTTTGACGAAGGCGGAGGCGGCTGCCCGGCCGGGATGTGCATGGCCTTGGCAACCGAGTCAAGGAGTTTTAAGAGGGACCCCCCTAGAAGAGACTCTTATTCTTCTTCCCATATATGACTCCTATATATATATATGTACATATATATATATATGTGAGAGGGACCTTTTGGGTCCATTTCACGTATATCACTTGTATGAGGAATTTAATTTATTTACCTATTAATTTCTTTAATTTCTTTAATTTCTGGGGCTCTCTTAGGGAAATAAATGAAATTAAAGAAATTAATTAATTTCATTAATTTCTTTAATTTCTGGGCCTCTCTGTGCGAAATTAAAGAAATTAATGAAATTAATTAATTTCTTTAATTTCATTAATTTCATTAATTTATTTTAATTAGTCCCGTGAGCCGGGGGGGCTCCCCCAATTAATTTCTTTAATTTCTTTAATTTCTGGGCCTCTCTGTGAGAAATTAAAGAAATTAAAGAAATTAATTCCGGTAGCCCTTCGGGCTTGCGAGACTAATTAAAAGAAATTAATGAAATTAAAGAAATTAAAGAAATTAATGAAATTAATTAATTTCTTTAATTTCTTTAATTTCTGGGCCTCTCTGTGAGAAAATAAAGAAATTAAAGAAATTAATTAATTTCATTAATTTCTTTAATTTCTGGGCCTCCCTGTGAGAAATTAAAGAAATTAAAGAAATTAATTAATTTCATTAATTTCTTTAATTTCTGGGCCTCTCTGTGCGAAATTAAAGAAATTAAAGAAATTAATTAATTTCTTTAATTTCATTTAATTTCTTTAATTTATTTTAATTAGTCCCGTGAGCCGGGGGGGCTACCCCAATTAATTTCTTTAATTTCTTTAATTTCTGGGCCTCTCTGTGAGAAATTAAAGAAATTAAAGAAATTAATTCCGGTAGCCCTTCGGGCTTGCGAGACTAATTAAAAGAAATTAAAGAAATTAAAGAAATTAAAGAAATTAATGAAATTAATTAATTTCTTTAATTTCTTTAATTTCTGGGCCTCTCTGTGAGAAATTAAAGAAATTAAAGAAATTAATTAATTTCATTAATTTCTTTAATTTCTGGGCCTCTCTGTGCGAAATTAAAGAAATTAATTAATTTCTTTAATTTCATTAATTTCATTAATTTCTTTAATTTATTTTAATTAGTCCCGTGAGCCGGGGGGGCTACCCTAATTAATTTCTTTAATTTCTTTAATTTCTGTGCCTCTCTGTGAGAAATTAAAGAAATTAAAGAAATTAATTCCGGTAGCCCTTCGGGCTTGCGAGACTAATTAAAAGAAATTAAAGAAATCAAAGAAATTGAAGAAATTAATGAAATTAATTAATTTCTTTAATTTCTTTAATTTCTGGGCCTCTCTGTGAGAAATTAAAGAAATTAAAGAAATTAATTAATTTCATTAATTTCTTTAATTTCTGGGCCTCTCTGTGCATTAATTTCTTTAATTTCTGAAATTAAAGAAATTAAAGAAATTAATTAATTTCTGTAATTTCATTAATTTCATTAATTTCTTTAATTTATTTTAATTAGTCCCGTGAGCCGGGGGGGGGCCCCCAATTAATTTCTTTAATTTCTTTAATTTCTTTAATTTCTGGGCCTCTCTGTGAGAAATTAAAGAAATTAAAGAAATTAATTCCGGTAGCCCTTCGGGCTTGCGAGACTAATTAAAAGAAATTAATGAAATTAAAGAAATTAATGAAATTAATTAATTTCTTGAATTTCTTGAATTTCTGGGCCTCTCTGTGAGAAATTAAAGAAATTAAAGAAATTCAAGAAATTAATTAATTTCTTTAATTTCATTAATTTCATTAATTTCTTTAATTTATTTTAATTAGTCCCGTGAGCCGGGGGGGCTACCCCAATTAATTTCATTAATTTCTTTAATTTCTGGGCCTCTCTGTGCGAAATTAAAGAAATTAAAGAAATTAATTAATTTCTTTAATTTCATTAATTTCATTAATTTCTTTAATTTATTTAAATTAGTCCCGTGAGCCGGGGGGGCTCCCCCAATTAATTTCTTTAATTTCTTTAATTTCTTTAGTTTATGGGCCTCTCTGTGCGAAATTAAAGAAATTAAAGAAATAAATTCCGGTAGCCCTTCGGGCTTGCGAGACTAGTTAAAAGAAATTAAAGAAATTAAAGAAATTAGAGAAATTAAAGAAATTAATGAAATGAATTAATTTCTTTAATTTCTCGAATTTCTGGGCCTCTATGTGAGAAATTAAAGAAATTAAAGAAATTAAAGAAATTAATTAATTTCATTAATTTCTTTAATTTCTGGGCCTCTCTGTGAGAAATTAATGAAATTAATTTCTGTAGTTTCTCTACTTTCAGAGCCTATCTGTGAGAAATCAAAGAAACTAAATATATTAATCAATTTCTTTAATTTGATCAATTTCATTAATTTCTTTTATTTAAACTAATCCCGTGAGCCGGGTAATTAATTTTTGTAATTTCTTTATTTTCTAGGCCTCTCTGTGAGAAATTAAAGAAATTAACAAAAAACATCCGGTAGCCGCGTGGGGTTGCGAGACTAACTAAAAGAAATTAAAGAAAGTAATGAAATTAATTAATTTCTCTGGCTTTTTAAATGCTAAGCCTCTCTGTGAGAAATTAGAGAAATTCAAGCAATTAACCATCCTCGTTAATTTCTTGATTTTCTGGGCCTCTTTAAGCCTTCGTGCATCTTTATCGCGTTCCCTTTTCTATTCCCTTACTTTCGTGCTGAAACCATCACCCTTTCTTTCCCTTAATTTCCCCATTCATCCCTTAAAGAAAGGGACGCCTTCAAGATGTAGGAAGGATTTTTCATATAGTTGTGATAGAGACTCTCTTAATAGAGACTAATGAGTTATGTCATGTCTCATTTATCGGACAGAGAATGGCCCAGGGCGACCTTCAAAACTCTTCATTGATAGAGAAGCTATTTCGGAAAACAAACATGGTGGAGAACTCTCTCATTCCTGCAATGTGATACAGGAGGTCTCTCATGACCTCTTGTGAGATAGAGACCGGTTGCATCAGGGAAGTTTTCCCTGGAAACCCTTTGCTATTCCCTTACTTTGGTGCTGAAACCATCACGTTCTTGTTCCTTAATGCCCCAGTAAACCCTTGGAGAAAGAGGTGTTTTCAAGATGTGGTGGGGTATCTCATGTAGGAATGTACAATGGTTAGACACTAGCGCTCTTGCTTTCAAGAAGCAGTCTTGCAAGTAATGGCTCTGGGTTATGTCACGGGTTTGTTACGGTAATAGGCAGACTACACAAATACACCCTCCATTAAATTCCCGTAGCCCTATAAACCCTACACCCTGCACGCGAATCCTGAGCCCCCTAAGACTCCTATGCCCCCTACGATGAGATATAGTTCATGGGAGAGCTCTTATACCGTTTATGAATGCCTTCTTCTATCTTTGAGATGAAAGAGCTCCTCTATCTTCTCATAGGAAATGAAAGAGATTCTGCATATGAAAAGAAAAGACCCTTCGAGAAAAGTTAAAGAATGGTAACGAATCCATGTCATCAATCTTTTCATGCGTAATGAGAGCGCTCCACACTCTTAATGGGACATGAAAGAGCTCCTCCATTTCTTTGAAATCAAAACCTTGCTTTCTCCCTGAGTGACAAAGATCTCTTGGAAATGAGAGATCTCTGCTACCACTTTCGAAAAAATGAGCTCCTATATCTCGGAGTCGGAAAGATAAAGATGTGAAAAGGAGCCCTCCCAAACCTACGAGGCGCCAGAGCACCCGCCCGCAGCTTTTCAAGCAGGAGAAAGGCTCTTTCGTAAGGGGCGGAGGAGCTCTGTCATTCCCTCAACCAGAGGGAGGGGAGCCCTCTCATGACCTATTCAAGAGAGAGGAGATAGAAGAGCTTGCTCATTGCTCTTTAGGATGCGGAGGAGCTTTTGCACAAGAGGCAAGGAGCTCTTTTACTTCTACAAACGCATAGAAGAGCGTTTAGATGACCTGTTACGAAATAGAATAAATGCTGTCTCACGTAAGCGAGAGAGACTGATGAGTTATGCGACGCTCCATTTCAGGGATAGGCCTTCGAAACCTTCAATTAGGGTTGATCTCTCGCAAAAAGGTAAAAGAGCTATGTCATTTCCTACGAAGCGATAAGCAGCCTAGAGACAATCGGCTTCTCTCATGTTTGCTTCATGGATAGAGAAGCTTTTCTCAACCAAAACCAAAGAGACGGATCATGTCCCATTGAAAGATAGACGAGTTCTGTCTTTGTACGTTACGAGGTGGGGGAGCTCTTTCACAAGAGGTAGGTAGAGGACTCTCTCATGTCCGGCAAAGAGATAGAGACGATCTTTCATGACCCGCTACGAGATAGAGAGCCTCTTTCATGTAAAGGGTAAGATATAGAAGAGCTGTGAGCTCCTTTACCTATCGACGGGAACTCTTATAGCTTTCATGAATGAGTTCTTGCCAGTGAACAAAGGGAGCTCTTTCACAAAGGGTAGATAGAGACCTCTCTCATTTCCTGTACAAGAAAGAGGAGGTCTCTCACGACCTGATTATTGCGAGATAGAGAAGCTATGTCATATAAAGATAAGAAATGGTAGAGCTGAGGACTCCTCTGCCTAGTGACGGGAAATCAGTTAGATAGGACATGAGAGAACTCTCATACATTTCTTATGAATGAGTTCTTCAATCTCTGAATAGAAAATGAATGAGCTCCTGTGTCTTCGCATACGAAATGACAGTGTGGAAATGAGCTGTCTCATGACCTGTTAGGAAACAGAGGAGATAAAGAGCTTGCTCATTGCAAAAGAGGAAGCGGAGGGCTCTTGCAGAAGAGGCAAGGAGCTCCTTCACTTGCTGCAAAGATACAGAGGAGCTTTCAGATGACCTATTCAGAGATAGCGAAACTCGATCACGTAAACGATAGAGATTGAAAAGTTATGTCATGCCCCATTTCAGGGATAGAGAATGGCCTTCCAGACTTTCATTTCGAATAAAGGAGAGATCTGTCACAGAAAGGTAGAAGAGCTATTCATTTCTTATTATATCACGGGTAGACAAGCTTTTTCTCAAATACAAACAAAAAACCTGGCTCATGCACCATTGAAAGATAGACGAGTTCTGTCACTCTCGATCACAAGGTGGAGGAGCTCTTTCACACGAGGTAGGTAGAGCACTCTCTCTTTTCTTGCAAAGAGATAGAGAAGATCTGTCATGACTCCATGAACCGTTACGAGATAGAGAAGCCTCTTTCATGTAAAAGATAGGTCATGGTAGAGCTGAGAGCTCCTCTGCCTAGTGATGGCAAACGAGAAATAGGAACCAAAGGAGATAGAAGAGGTTGCTCATTGCAAAATAGGAAGCGGAGGAGCTATTGCAGAAGAGGCAAGCAGCTCCTTCACTTGCTGCGCAGACACAAAGGAGCTTTCAGATGACCTGTTCAGAGATAGCGAAACTCTCTCACGTAAACGATAGAGACTGATGAGTTGTGTCCCCATTCAAGGGATAGAGAATGGCCTTCCAAACTTTCATTTCGGGTAAAGAAGAGATCTGTCGCAAAAAGGTAGAAGAGCTATGTCATTTCTTATGCATCGATAAACGGCTACTCGCATGATTTCTTCATCGATAGAGAAGCAGCTATTTCTGAATAGAAATTCACAATGGAGCTGTCTCATGTCCCAGTGAAAGATAGACGAGTTGTGGCATTTGATTTTGAGGTGAAGGAGCTCTTTCACAAGAGGTAGGTAGAGGACTCTCTAATGTTCTGCAAAGAGATAGAGACAATCTTTCTTGACCCGCTACGAGATAGAGGAGCCTCTTCCATGTAAAGGGTAGGATGTGGTAGAGCTGTGAGCTCCTCTACCTATCGACGGGAAATTAACAAGAAAGTACATTCGAGAGCTCTTACAGCTTCTATGAATGAGTTCTTGTGATTGAACAAAGGGAGCTCTTTCACAAAAGGTAGATAGAGACCTCTCTCATTTCCTGCAA
>CAJNDS010001021.1:32500-41280 GCA_905221605.1 Symbiodinium natans
GCCCGAACACAAATGGGCCCCCTTCATGCAGGCATCTGCTCCAGGATTGGGAAGCCGCGAGGCCTAAGGTTTAGGGTTTAGGGCTTAGGGTTTAGGATTTAGGGTTTAGGGTCTTGTCACACCCGAACCCAAAGAAACAATCCCTCAATCCCCAAACCCAGCAAAACAAAGATGCCTGAAATCCCACACCCAACATTCGACACTTCAATCCCCAGCCCCTGAGACCGCCCGAAACCCTAAACCCTAAACCCCAACACCCAACCCCCAAGCATTTTACGACAGCGCAACAAGAAACCAACAATCTGACAAGGCCACTACCGCACACCCAAACCCTGAACCCCAACCCCTGAACCCTAAACCCTCAGCAAACGGCCGGGCCTCTCCCAGTCTTGGCTGATAGGGGGTATGGGCCTGGCTGGCCACGCTCGGCCTGCTTCGGGTGGGTGTCTGGAGAGGATTCTGGTGGGCCTTGGGGAGGTATAGGGTTTAGGGTTTTCGGCCTTAGGGTTTAGGGCTTTAAGGTCTAGATTTTGTTGTGGTTTGGGTGGATTTCGTGCGGTTTGGGCTTCTTGGCGGGACTTTTGGTGTTGTTGGAGGTTTTGGGAGGGCACAAAAGCTTCCGGGAAGTGTGTCCGGCGAGGGAGACAAGTCAAAGAGAGTCCGGAATACCATACGGGCCGCGCGGGTCAGCCTTACAATGTCCAGCCACGCTCACAAAGGCCACAATGTTAGGCTAGGGTTTGGGGGTTATACCATGGGACTCTAAACCCAAAACCCAAAACTTTCCAATACGGCCACTCCGAGTAACGCACAAGCGAGACTCAAGTACCCCTAAACCCTAAACCCTAAACCCAAAACCCTAAACCGTTCTAATGCAATAGCATGCCAGCACCCTGCAGGTGACATCTCCGAAAGCTTTAGGGGCCTCGGATAGGCTTCGTGCTTAGGGGCTAGGGAGGTTCAGGGTTTAGGGTGTGGTGTTTAGGGTTTATGTAAAGTTCAGGGCGAAGCATGCAGCTAAACTTTTGGGGCACCTTATCCCAAAGAAGCCTTCCGGCTTCGGGCTTTGGGGGTGGGGGCCGGGTGGGGGGCAAGCAAAGTGGGCAAAGAGTTGGTGGGCTCCCATCTGGTCACTTCTCTAAATTCTGGTCCCTTCTGGGGTCACTATTCCAAGGCGGGACCCGAATATTTAGGATACCCCAAAAAAGGACCCCACTTTTGAGAACTGGCCCTCTGGGCTTATGAGTTTAGGGTGTAGGATCCAACGGCTTCAGACCCTACACCCCTACACCCCTAAACCCTAAACCCTAAACCCCTAAACCCTAAACCCTAAACCCTAAACCCTAAACTCTAAACCAGGAGTCGGGCGCCTCATCCGTGGCGGGCTGCGGCTTCGCTCGACAGGCTGAGTCCTTCATGCTGCCGGGGTTCGGGCGGGCTCTTGCGGTTCATGGGTTTAGGGTTTAGGGTTTAGGGTTTAGGGTTTAGGGTTTAGGGTTTAGGGTTTAGGGTTTAGGGTTTAGGGTTTAGGGTTTAGCGGTTTAGGGTTTCGGGGCCGCTTGGGTGCGGAGTGGAAACGGCATTGCGGCGCCAGCGCTTGAGCAAGCGTGGACCTATGACTTTGGGCACTCTCGACAGACCCGAAACCCCAAACCCCAAACCCCAAACCCTAAGCCCTAAGCCCTAAACCCTAGACCCTAGACCCTGAACCCTAAACCCTAAACCCTAAACCCTAAACCCTAAACCCTAAACCCTAAACCCTAAACCCAAAACCCAAACCCCAGACCTAAGACTCACGCGCGGGAGAAAGGCGCCTCAGACCGGCGCTGCCACGGATGACTGGGACCTGCGGCTCTGGGTGCTTTGTTTCACTGCGGATTGCCCCCGTACGCTTCTCTTATAGGGTCCGTAAGGGAGGGGGGTTCAAGGGGGGTTTAGGGTTTAGGGTTTAGGGTTTAGGGTTTAGGGTTTAGGGTTTAGGGTTTAGGGTCTAGGGTCTAGGGTTTAGGGTTTAGGGTTTACGGTTTAGGGCTTAGGGTTTGGGGTTTAGGGTTTAGGGTTTAGGGCTTTTCTCTGCGGCCTCTGCAAGTTGTTCAATGCAATCTGGGATGTTCCCCGTCATACTAGCCATCCTGAATGGGGATTATTCTGGGGGGTACAAAAATCCCTACTAAGGACTGTTCATCTTGGGGGGGATCATCCCAAAATGCAGTCAATGAAGCCCCTGAACCTGCTAGGCCCCAAAAAAGCAGAATCGACATCCCCAAAAACAACTAAACCTCCTGAAGCCCCAATCCCCCACAAAGCCTTGCTCACCATGTATGCCCTAAACCCTAAACCCTAAACCCTAAACCCTAAACTGCGAAGACATGCTTTACAATCCCTTAAGCAACCCTAAGCAACCTGCAATCACTAGACAGAACCTAAAGTAAGAAACTCAAAAGCCCTCAAAACCTTGCCAATGCGTTAAAAACCTCCGCAAGCTGGCGTGAAACAACTTTAACCACAAAACATCAAGAAACACAAAGAACAAACAACACAAAACAACACAAAACAACACAAAACAACACAAAACAACACAAAACAACACAAAACAACACAAAACAACACAAAGCAAAACAAGACCCGCGCCTCGGCCCGGGACACGACCTGTGGTGGAGGCTCGTTGAACTGCGCCTCCTGGTCTCCAAGCTGTTCAGAGTTTAGGGTTTAGGGTTTAGCGTTTAGGGTTTAGGGTTTAGGGTTTAGGGTTTAGGGTTTAGGGTTTAGGGTTCAAGGCGTTTTGGAGCCTTAGCGCAAGATTTGGGACTTGGGGTTGAGGGTGTAGGCTTTAAGGTTTAGGGTTTAGGTCTACAGGGTTTAGAGGGTCTAGGGGATTGCAAGGGTTAGTCCCGGGTTCTTTTGGGGGTTCATGGTTTTCGGGCCGCAGAGATGTGAGACTTTAGTGTCTCATCATGGCTTTGGTTCAAGGTTGTCGAGAGTTTTGGGCAGAATGTCGAGACTCGGGGAGACGAGGATTGTAGGTTTGGGATGTTCTGTTCTGCTCTGTCCAATGTCCATGCCTGCTCCTTAGGGTTCAGCGTCTATGCCCTGAACCCCCAAACCCCTAAACCCCCAAAACCCAAATTCCCTAAACCCCAAACTTTGCACCCTAAACCCTAAACCCCTGAACCCTACACCCTAAACCCCTAAGCCCCAAACGCTGAACCTGGAGCCCTTGGGGACCCTTCCCGCCGGCCTTCACGAGGTGATTGATGCGACTCAGCAACGCCTGGCCGACATCCCATCGGACTCTGCCACAAAGGCCTTCACCTCCCCCTAGACCCCAAAATGCCCTCAACACCCGGAAACCCTAAACCCGCAAAAAAAACAAATTTCTAAACCCAAACACCCAAACCCTAAAGCCCTGAAACCCTAAACCTGCGGGTTTAGGGGGGCAGGGGTGAATCCTAGGGCCCCCGCCGCAGACGGGTTGCGGATGCTCTTCGTCATGTCGGATTTAATGAGCTCTGCCTCAAAGCAGGTGAGGCTGAGACTGATATGGGGCTTAGGGCTCAGGGCTGAGGGCTTAGGGCCCAGGGCTTAGGGTTTAGGGTTTTGGGTCCGGGGCTTGGGGGTTTGGGGGCTTCGGGGTTTAGGGTTCAGGGTCTAGGGTCTAGGGTTTAGGGTTTAGGGTGTAGGGTTAAGGGTTTCGGGATGATCCTTGGGCTCGGGGGTGTTGGCGGTTGACGGAAGATACATGTGTTGAAATTGGAAGATGTCTACCGATCAGTTTACAAGATGGCCTGGGCTTGTTCAAGTTGAATATTGGCCATGACCAAACCCGCCCCCTGCCCCCCCCCATCCCCCCAGTAAGGGGTGCCTTGAAGCCCAAAACCCTCAACCCCAACGAGGGGTAGTAAAGGTCAGCGTCCTGAAGCCTAAAGCCTACACACTACACCCCTAACACATCAATCCCTAACCCTAAATCCTTGACGCCTAAATCCCTCAATACCCAAATCCCACACTCCGCAACCCCTACATCGCCGAATCCTACATCCCGAAACCCCAAAACCCAAACCCTAAACTCTAAACCCTCAACGCTCAACCATAAAGCCCTAAACCCTAAACCCTAAACCCTAAACCCTAAACCCTAAACCCTAAACCCTAAACCCTAAACCCTCAACCCTACCCCTGGCACCTGCAGCTCCGGTGGCAACTCCCTGAGTCGCGTGGCAGCTGGGACGTCCACGCAGTTCCGCTCCACGTAGGCCTGTTCAGACCCAGACCCCCCCTGGGAGGATCCAACAAGTAGCTCCCCTTTAGGGTTTAGGGTTTAGGGTTTAGGGTTTAGGGTTTAGGGTTTAGGGTTTAGGGTTTAGGGTTTAGGGTTTAGGGTCTAGAGCTGAGGTGTGGTCGCCTCGACCTCATCTTGAAGAGAGCCGGACTGCCCGTTGAAGCCGCCGCCTGAGCCGGCCTTGCCTGGCCAAGGGCAGACGGCTTTAGGGGGGCTTAGGGTTTAGGGTTAATTGAGTGTAGGGTTTGGGGTTTGGGGTTTGGGGTTTAGGGTTTAGGGTTTAGGGTTTAGGGTTTAGGGTTTAGGGTTTAGGGGTTAGGGGTTAAGGGTTAGGGGTTAAGGGTTTAGGGTTTGGGGTTTTTAGGGTTTAGGGTTTAGGGTTTGGGGTTTTTAGTTTTTAGGGTTTAGGGTTTAGGGGTTAGGGGTTAGGGGTGGGGTTTAGGGTTTAGGGTTTAGGGGTTAGGGTCTAGGGTCTAGGGTTTAGGGTTTAGGGTTTAGGGTTTAGGGTTTAGGGTTTAGGGTTTAGGGTTTAGGGTTTAGGGTTTAGGGGTTTAGGGTTTAGGGTTTAGGCTTTCTAGGGCCCCTCTGTTCCCTCTAGACTCTGCAAGATCGATCCCCTGATACTGAACATCTGCTCCCGACTCAGCAGGCCTCCTCCCCTCAGGGGTTGTTAGCGACCCTAAACCCTGAACCCTAAACCCCAAACCCTAGACCCCAAACCCTACCACTCGGCAGGCCTCCTCCCCTCAGGGGCAGTTCCTCATCGGAGCCGTTGCCCAGGGGAACTCCGATGGACACCGACTTCACAGCCTTCGGAGGCACGGTGGGCTCGGGATTCTCGAACTGTCGCAACCCATGCCACTAAGGCCCCAAACTATTCAGCCCCCTAGAGTGCTCACAAGCATGTGAAGGCTAGCTCACGCAAACCTTGAGGAGAAGGCAACCTGGCAACCAGCATGGACCATATAGCATCCGCATCGTTTTCCATAAGAACCCCAAAACAACCCTAAACCTTAAGACTGACTGCTAAACCTCCCCCAAAATCTTGGCCTCGCAGCCAGGGCCGCCAAACCATCCTGACCGAGTCAGGCTGCGAGCGCCGACCACCTCGATCTGGACTTTGGTGGGGGGGGGGGAGGTTTCGGTTCGGGCTCTTACATTACGGGGGCTTTTTAGGTTTGCATTGGGTTGTATAGGGTTTATAGGGCTTAAGGGTGTATAAGCGGGTTTAGGGCTCATGGTTTGAGGTTCAAGCTCCGGCTTGAGGAGGCTCGGGTTGAGGTTTAAGGGGTCAGGGGGGAGTCTGGCTTTGCTGGGGCCGCTGCCGAGCCGTGAAGAAAGGCGCCGCCAGGGGACAATTCCTCAGATGAAGGCAAAATCAGCCCCCAATCGTAAAACCCTCAAGCCAAGTTCTCCTACCCTCAACCCCCTTGGAATGGCAGCTCTGAACCCTGAACTCCCTGAACCCTAAACCCCCGCAGTAGATGCTTTGAACTTCCGACTCGAAGCACCGGAAGGGTCAACGACTACTCTCGTACCAGAAACCTTAAACCCCTAGCCCCTAAATCCCCAACTTTCCTAATACCAAACTCTGACCCCTGAACCTAAGCCGCCAGCATTGACTTTCACTTGTTCGCCAGCCTCAGGACGCAGGGATGCCAACTTGGTTCAGGGCCTTCAGTTTTAAGGGCCTTCAGTGTAAGCAGGCTTTGGGGCGTCGAGGCGTTGGCGGGCTGGGATTCACGCGCTTGCACCGAAAGATGGGCGGATTCGGGGAGAGGGGGGTGGGGGGTCGGGATGTCGAGTTCGTATAGCCCGAAAAGCAGGGGGGGGCCTTCAGGCTCAGGAACTCCTCGCTGCCCAGGATGTTGGGCCCATCCCAATCTGCCGCCAGCGTGAGGACCTCGGCGTTCTTTATGGCTTTGAAGGATCCTTATGGGGGCTCCGGGGCTTAGGGTTGCAGGGTGTCAAGGGATACGGCCTAGGGCTTAGGGGGTTTCGACTGCTTAGAGGTTCAGGTCTTCGGGATGTTTGGGGTTGGTCCAAATTCTGATGGATGGAGATCACTTCTGGGATGTGAGTCACGGGTGCTTGACTTCCCAGGCCAGAGCCACGAGCCAGACCCACACTTGAACCACGCACGCCCCAGGAAACTCCCCAAATTCAAGCCCTGAACCCTAGACCCTAGAAACCCCAAACCCTTACCCAGAAACCCGAAACCCTCAACCAGGAGCCCGAAACCCTGAGCCCTAGAACCCGAAACCTAAACTGGAAGCTGGCAAACCGAAAAGGTCTGATGAAGGGGAACAAAAGCACCGAACCCCCTAACCCTAAACCCCTAAACCCCTAAATCCCTAAACCCCTAAACCCCTAAACCCCTAAACCCTGAACCCTAAACCCTATTCCCTAAACCCTAAACCCTATTCCCTAAACCCTAAACCCCTAAACCCCTAAACCCCTAAACCCCTAAACCCCTAAACCCCTGAACCCTGAACCCTATTCCCTAAACCCTAAACCCTATTCCCTAAACCCTAAACCCTATTCCCTAAACCCTAAACCCTAAACCCTAAACCCTAAACCCTAAACCCTAAACCCTAAACCCTAAACCCTAAACCCTAAACCCTACCCCATTGAGGCCCGCAGCCGTGCCGGGGAGGGGCCACCCCTGCTCGGCGATACGCCGGCCCAGGGCCGCCTGGTTTTGGGTCGGGTTTAGGGTTTAGGGGTTTAGGGTTTAGGGTTCAGGGGTTCAGGGGTTTAGGGGTTTAGGGGTTTAGGGGTTCAGGGGTTTAGGGGTTTAGGGGCTTAGGGTTTAGGTTTTTGGGTTTAGGGTTTACGGGGCTTATAGGGGTTTGGGAGGTTAGGGGTTTAGGGTTTATCGGGCTCATGGGCTGAGGGTCTTAGGGCGAGCTGGCTTAGTGATGTGACGGAAGGAGTGTGGGGCTTGGGGCCACCTGGTTTCGCTTCCGAATTTAGAGTTCGGGGCTTCAGGACTCGGATCGGGTTAGGTGGCTTGGCATCCTGGAAGCTTCTTGTAGAGCTGTTGAGCCACCTTTTTTGTACACGTCGGGCTACTGGGCTAAGGGCAGGAGTTGGAGACCTCTTATAGACACGGCGGCCGCGAGTGCAGCAGATGGCGTACCCGGGCGTGCCCGTGAAAGCTCGTCAGAACCCTGAACTTTAAGATTGAACCCTAAGCCCTGAATCGCTGGACCCGAAGCCGAAACCCTGAACCCCAAACGCCCAAATCCAAACAATCAACTGCTTCAGCTGGATGGTCGCCTTGAGATCCTCCTCGGACAGGTCTATGTCCACCATGGCTCCGGTACTCGAGACAAACCCAGTCGTTGGGAACGGCTCCCTCTGGTATGGGGCCCTACAAATCGAAGCATGGCGTTTGGCATAGTTTTGCGTATCATGATATATTGGGGCCATAGACCTTTCCAAAGATCAAGCTGATCACTCGGTATCGCTCGGAGGTGTGTGTGGGGGGCCTGCGTGGTAGGAGTGAATCCCCTGCAAGCCCTTTCCTCTAGAGAGGTCTCCTCAGTGCCTTCCTGAACTTCCCTTACATAAGCGTACCCCTTCTGCACCCCAAAATGCAGAAGCCCTTGCTCTAGCAACCCCCTAAGTAAGGTACCCGTAAGTATCAGAAACATCCTAGCACAGCCTGAGTCAGAATTTGGCTATGGGGGGGGGGGGGCATGAGGGGAACTAGGGAGTGGGAGCTTGCCCGCCACCTGTGAGCCACGTGGAGCAGCGGAACGCATGGAGAACATGTTGATTCGGAATGCGGATCCATCTGGCCGTTACAGCACCTGGCGTGAAAAGCGAAGAAAGAGAAGAGAAGGAGAGATAAAAGAAAGAAAGATACGAGTACATGAATGAATGAGAGGGAGGGTGAACAATCAAAATGAGAACGAGCGAGCAAGCAAACGAGACAGAAAGGTCACGCCTTCGCTATGAGCACAAAGCCACTCTGCGACTCACACCCGAAACTAAACACAAAACCTGCTTGGCCTGGTGGCCTGCCAAACATCATCATACTGTTCCCCAACCCTCCGAAACCCTGAGGCTCGGAGAGCCCTGAACCCTCCAAACCCTCAACAGGTGGACCTGCGTCCACCACCGTTTGCGCCAACTCCTTGGTGTGCCTGGCGAAAAGACGGGGAGGTCTCACCGGGGGATCTCGGAAGACCGGCTTGAGGGCGTCAGTGTTGAGGGTTTTGAGGGTTCGAACCCTCACTTCGGAATAAGGCCGACTCCCAAAGCCCCCTCCAGAAACCCTCCAAGAAAACCCCTATACCGCTTGCGGCTTAGGACTTTAGAGGGTGTTGGGACTGTTGGGGTTTAAGTGAAGGCATGACTCCTGATCAGAAGAACGCAAAACGTGAACAGCGGACCATGAAAAAAACCCTAAACCCTCAACACTAAACACAAAACCCTGTACCAACCCTGAACCCCCAAACCCCACAACCCCTAAACCCTAAACCCCTGAGCCCTG
>CAJNDS010001022.1:0-41106 GCA_905221605.1 Symbiodinium natans
ATTCTTTCTATTTTTCTCTTTCTCTCTTTTTCGAATTCCCAAATTATGGACTTAGATTTAGTTTTTAAAAATTATAGAAATCGAGATAGAATCATATATATTTAAAAGATATCCTAATCCTTCTTCATAATCTATTGGTTCCAATTATTATCATAAATTTTAAATCTAAATCATTTTTGCATCCAAAAGGAAATTCGAATCCTAAATCCGGCGCCCCCAATTCCTAAAATTATTTTAGAAATAAATTAAGATGACTCAATAATATCGAAGAATGAATTTAATAATCTCATTCCTCATCTTCTCCATCCTTAATTCTCTATTGATCCTCCTATAGTATTTCATGATTTCTTTTTCCGATTTATTATCAAATATTGAATGTCTCGAATCTTTCTTCAAAGTTCTAGTAATCCTGAAATATCAAGAAATCCCTTATTCCAAAATATTCCGATTTTTTATGATAGTTCTGATTTTCCGATATTCAAGATATAAAATTCGATTGCTCTCATATATATATATATAGAAATATCATTGAAAATATATATTTCAAATTAATGTCGATTTTTGAAGGGTAAAAAAGCCTAAAAAATCTTCCCCTAAGCCTAGAGTCCTGGTACAAAACCTTTCTTGACAGATTACCTCCGATACATGTATTCTCCAAAGTGAAGCGTATCATCGCCGCATACCTGCAGTACACCCTAAACCCTTGACCCTAAACCCTAAACCCTAAACCCTAAACCCGAAACCCTAAACCCTAAACCCTAAACCCTAAACTCTAGGCCTTTTCGGAAGCCAAAGGGACAGCCGCTGCGGGAGTCTGCCAGTGCAGCTGGCTGCCAGCTCCAGACAAGCCCAGAATGCTACTACAGGGTTCGGAACAATTGCTAAGAGTTTTCCCTTCTGGTCACCCTTTTGAGTATACTACAATAACCCCCAAAACCCTGTTCTAATTGTTACGGCCCCTATACTACCAACTGGAGAGCGCAGCTCTGTATAGGTGCAAGCTCAGCAGGTCACCACCAGAGCCCCAGGGCCGTCTCCGTCACCTCGGGCGAGCATTCAGGATTGCTTCGCGCGCAAGCGTGCGAGCATGGATGACCATCACGTTTAAGCTTGAGGAGCATCGGATCTGATGGACTGCTGCGCCCCAAACCCTAAAAAACCCAAAACCCTAAACCCTAACTTATGCAGTTGCGGGTGCAAAGTTAACTGTCCCGTGCGCGCTGTGACACCACCAATGTCAGTCTGGCCACTGATGTCCAAGCGCCTCCCTTGAAAGGCCTTCACCTCTTTGGGGCTGTAGGTTTTTTTAGGGTTTTGGGATTAGGTCTTAGGGACCTAGGGGCTTAGGGGCTTAGGGGCTTCGGAGGGGCTCAGGGACTTAGGGGGCATGAAGGTTTTGAGAGGCATCTTCACACCACTTGCGTTAGTCGCCGGCTTGTCTGCAGCCCCCCGAGGGTTTAGGGGTTTAGGGGCTTAGGGGTTTAGGGGCTTAGGGGTTTAGGGGTTTAGGGTCATGGGTCATGGGTCATGGGTCATGGTATGGGTCATGGGTCATGGGTCATGGGTCATGGGTCATGGGTCATGGGTCATGGGTCATGGGTCATGGGTCATGGGTCATGGGTCATGGGTCATGGGTCATGGTCAGTTTAGATGCCCTCGAACCTCTCTTGGCACTTGGGTAGCTTTCTGTGTTAGGGTCCGTTGTTGGGTCCTTTTGCACAGTACGGCACCCTTAGCCGAGGGACCCCCCAAAGGCGACCCCAATTTAGAGAACTACCCACATGGAACACGCCCTAAACCCCAAACCCTTAACGGTTGAATTCGTCCTGCCTTCTCGTTGGGCTCGCCGAAGTGGACGTCGAAGGGCTTATAGCCTCCCATAGACCCTAAACCATACTTGGAGGTTCCTGTAGTTATGAACAGGGTCAGAAGTACGATAAGTAAAGCTATAGCGATAACAAGGGTGCGTATAAACCTGCTTACAAGTACCCATGAACCTCCAAGTTAACCGTAACCCTAAACTCTAAACCCTTAACCCTAAACTTCCCTCGGAGGCCCACGTACCTAAATAGGGAAGACTTGGGCCCTGAAGTGCTTCCCATATTGGGGCTTTGGGGCCCCAGTATACAATAACGAGGCACAGGGTTTAGGGTTTAGATTTAGGGTTTAGGGTTTAGGGTTTGGGGTTTAGGGTTGAGGGTTGAGGGTTGAGGGTTTAGGGTTGAGGGTTGAGGGTTGAGGGTTGAGGGTTGAGGGTTGAGGGTTGAGGGTTGAGGGTTGAGGGTTGAGGGTTGAGGGTTGAGGGTTGAGGGTTGAGGGTTGAGGGTTTTAGGGGGGTTTAGGGTTTAGGGTTTAGGGTTTTGGGTTTTGGGTTTAGGGTTTAGGGTTTAGGGTTTCGGGTTTAGGGTTTAGGGTTTAGGGTTTAGGGTTTAGGCACCCTGCGGGTTCGAGTTCACAGTGAGAAGTCCCCAGAATGGGCTTCCTCTCCCTGAAGAAGCCCACCCTAAACCCAAAACTCTCAACCCGAAACCCTAGACCCTACACCCTAGACCCTAAACCCTAAACCCTAAACCCAAAACCCTAAACCCTAAGTCGCGGGCGGTTCGGCTTGTAGTACGGCTTGCGGGCAACAAAGGGCTCCGCACACTCCCTCCTCAGCTTCCGGGCGCTTCTACCGCTCCAACCCAGCTCTCAATTTAGGGTTTAGGGTTTAGGGTGGTTTAGGGTGGTTTAGGGTGGTTTAGGGTGGTTTAGGGTGGCTTAGGGTGGCTTAGGGTGGTTTAGGGTGGTTTAGGGTTGAGGGCCCCGCAAAAACAGAAACTGGAAGAATCTGTCACCAGAATGCTCTTCAGCCCCAGGCACGGCAGGAACATCTCAACACCAATACCCTCTGGCGGTGGCCGGAAGCCCACGCGACACTGCACCTCAGATGGTTTAGGGTTTAAGGTTTAGGGTTTAGGGTTTAGGGTTTAGGGTTTAGGGTTTAGGGTTTAGGGTTGAGGGTTTAGGGTGTAGGGTGTAGGGTTTAGGGTTTAGGGTTTAGGCTTCAACAACACCCCCAGCGTAACATTGTCAAAATTCCAGATCCAAACTCCTTGACCCTTTGCGAATTTGGGGCGCCGCGGTGAGCTGAATGAAATACCCCTAAACCCTAAACCCTAAACCCTACACCCTAAACCCTAAACCCTAAACCCTAAGGCCCTAAACCCTAAAACCTAAACCCTGAATCCTGAACCCTAAACCCCAAACCCTAAACCCTAAACCCTAAACGTCCGGGTTGCTGTGCAGTTTGGACTCCTGTTGATGGCAGCGCACTTGCTCTCTTCGCAGCACGGATGGGGCAACGGGGCGTGCCCGAGCTCTTCCTGAGGCTTCGGAGTGTGCAAAGTGGAACACTACCTTGAGAGTTTAGGGTTTAGGGTTTAGGGCTTAGGGCTTAGGGCCTAGGGTTTAGGGTTTAGGGTTTGGGGATCAGGGTTCAGGGTTCAGGGTTTAGGGTTGAGGGTTTAGGGTTTAGGGTTTGGGGTTTAGGGCTTAGGGTTTGGGTTTGGGGTTTAGGGTTTAGGGTTTACAGTAGGGTTTAGGGTTTAGGGTTTAGGGTTTAGGGTTAAGGGTTTAGGGTTTAAGGTTTAGGGTTCAGGGTTTAGGGTTTGGGTTTCGGGTTTGCCTTTAGGCTGTCGAGGGGGTTTTCTACTTGGGGGCTGCGGGCTTAAAGGTTGTACTCTAGCCGTCTGAGCCTCTCATAACTCGAAGACAAACCCCCCTCCAATGCTCTATGACGAACCAGCGCACACACTGTCTGCAAGACCACCCCCTAAACCCTAAACCCTAAACCCTAAACCCTAGACCCTAAACCCTAAACCAAGCATGTCCATGCAGTAAGGGAGGGCTCCAACGCGTTGAGGCCACAGAAGCTTCGAAGCTCTACTCACGCCTTCATTCCCCGACACCAGATCTGTGAGTGTGAGCCCGACTGACCCCTACGCTCACCCGCGACTGACATGAGCTTCAAGGGGTTCGCAAACCCTAAACCCTAAACCCTAAAATGGTTGGATTCAAGGAGTACCCATGTTCCATGGAGCTCCGAGCGTCTGGCAAGTCGTAGGCAAAGCCGTAGTTGCAAAGGAGCTTTCGCACTCGATCCTCCAGCCCTTCCGAAGCCTCCGTCATGTTGCTCGCCGACCGAACTGCCTCAGTTGCGGGACCAAAGCTTCGAACTCGTATCGCCCCTCTGCTAAGGGTCTAGGGCTTAGGTTAAGATAGTTCGCCGGGAAACATGGCCAGCACAGCAGCCCAGGGCGAGGAGCGTCACACGCAGCATGGCAACTACTGAGCAAACAACACTTCCTCTTTCGAGCAACGGCTGCAAAGAAAAAACACATCCTGAGGCATAGTCTACAAATCAATCACATTCGGGAAAGCGCTCTCTAAGACATCTTTATCTTTTGTATATTATACGTTTTAATAAACACATTTATATCTATGTATTGACTTATGTATGTATTGATTTATATATACTTCTTTTTTATTTGTATTTAGACTTTTCTTTATATAGATATATGCATATACTTATTCATATTCATATTTATATTTATATTTATATTTATGTTTATGTTTATGTTTATATTTATGTATGCTACCCCCCCCCCCCCCCTCAGAACCCACCGTAAGCACAGTGTAAGGGGGCAGGGTATTTCCCCGAAGGCTGCGATATAATAAGTTCCATATCTGACGGGCCACCCCTTTCAACCAATGGGTAAGGGCAGTGTGAGGAAGTGGATTTTGGACCCTCCGGGTCGCACGCAGCAGAAATTCACCAAGTTTGCATCCTAAATTATTTGAACACCAAGTTAAGCCGTTTGTACGCAAAGTTGTTCCAGTAGTTGACAAACAAGCCCTTGGCTGAAACCTTCAAGAGTTCCACTAAACATCAAAGAGTTTCCCTATGTCTATTCGTTTAAGATTTAGATACGGACCCTAAAGGTTTAACTAGAGAGATTTCACTTAACCTATTCGTTGACGGTTTAGGCCGACAGCCTGTTCCAAAACTTTAGAATTTTCCCTCGCTATTGAATATCGCTAAAGCCCATTCCCACATATTCAACGAATATTGCTTAGGAGTAGCATAGCCTATTTCTTCGAGGTTCAGGCTGGCACCTAATCCAAAATCTTTTGTTTTCCCTCGTCACTAAAGGCATTTCACAAATGCCCACACCCTATTCCCTAAAGACATTTTACTAAAGCCCAAACCCTATTCCTATACTTTCAACGAAAATTGTTCCTGAAAACCGAAATTTTATTGAAGATTTAGGTTGAAACCTCGTCCATGACCTTACGTTTCCCTCGCCACTGAAGGCATTTCGCTAAAGCACAGACCCTTGTCCCTCAGCTATAAAGCCCAGACCCTTATTCCCATACTTTCAACGAATATTGGTGGTCAGGCAGCCTATCTCTTGAAGGTGTAGGCTGAAGCCTAGTCCAAAACCTCATGTTTCCCCGCGTCACTAGAGGCATTTCACTAAAGCCCAGACCCTAATCCCTAAACACTTTTTACTAAAGCCCAGACCCTATTCCCATACTCTCAACGGAAATTGTTTAGGAATACTCAGTCTTCCTATTCCTATAAAACGTTGCCCTCGCCACTGAAGGCAATTCGCTAAAGCCCAGACCCTTTCCCTAAAGAACTTTTTCTAAAGCCCAGACCCTATTCCCACACTTTCAACGTATATTGTTTTATTTTTTCAATGATTGTTGTTCAGGAATAATCATGCTTCGGTGCCTGCGGGGTGTCTCCTTAATGTTTCAGCCCTATCTAAACCTTTGTTCCTAAAGCCTAAATTGTTTAGGGTTTAGGGGCAGGGGTAGGGTTTCGGGTTTAAATTTTGAGGTCCAGGGTTATTCTTGGTTCTTGTTCGCGGACCCGGTTTTTCTTAAAACGGGTAATTTCCAAATATACGTATCAGAGTTTTCTGTGCTCATATTTATGTAGGACTTATATAGCTATAGTACGAAAATATGAACTTCTTACTTTGCTATATAGCGAACAATAAACCAAGACAGCTGCCCTGAGTCAGACTAAATGAAATGACTCAAGCTTGCCCCCCACCCCCAAGAACTCATGGCGATGAGTTTCTTCCTTACGGTGCTGTTGGGGAGCAGTCCAACTCGGGGATTCTTGGTGCCCATGGTCAAGGCACCATGTTAATTTAGCACGCCTGGAATCAAGAACCAAGAACCAAGATTCCCAGAAAAGTCTTGGGACGAATCTAGGTTCCTTGGATATGGGGGCGTGTTAATTAAAACGGGCCCCGTTTTAATTAAAACGCCTGAACCAAAAACCAAGAACCAAGATTCTCAGAAAAGTATTGGGACGAATCTTGGTTCCTTGGGGATGGGAGCGTGTTAATCAAAACGGGCCCCGTTTTAATTAAAACGCCTGGAACCAAGAACCAAGAACCAAGATTCTCAGAAAAGTCTTGGGACGAATCTTGGTTCCTTGGGGATGGGGGCGTGTTAATTAAAACGAGCCCCGTTTTGATTAAAACGCCTGGAACCAAGAACCAAGAACCAAGATTCCCAGAAAAGTCTTGGGACGAATCTTGGTTCCTTGGGGATGGGGGCGTGTGAATTAAAACGAGCCCCGTTTTGATTAAAACGCCTGGAACCAAGAACCAAGAACCAAGATTCCCAGAAAAGTCTTGGGACGAATCTTGGTTCCTTGGGGATGGGGGCGTGTTAATTAAAACGAGCCCCGTTTTAATTAAAACGCCTGGAACCAAGAACCAAGATTCCCAGAAAAGTCTTGGGTCGAATCTTGGTTCCTGAGGTAGAGGGCCGTGTGAATTGCCTGGCTCCTCAACCTGACGGACCCAGGTCCTGGGAACCAAGATTCGTCCCAAGACTTTTCTGGGAATCTTGGTTCTTGCTTCTTGGTTCCAGGCGTTTTAATTAAAACGGGCCCGTTTTAATTAACACGCCCTCACTCCCTGGGAACCAAGATTCATCCCAAGACTTTTCTGGGAATCTTGGTTCTTGGTTTTTGGTTCCAGGCGTTTTAATTAAAACGGGGGCCGTTTTAATTAACACGCCTCCATCCCAAGGAACCAAGATTCGTCCCAATACTTTTCTGGGAATCTTGGTTCTTGGTTCCGGCCGTGTTAATTAACACTGAGACAGTGTTAATTAACACTGGGCCAGTGTTAATTAACACTGTCTCAGGCTCAAACAACCAAATTCTGAAGCTTTATGTCTTTGAGGGTGGGTTCTGGGGGGGGGGGGGGGGTACCTTATATTTACATTTGTATTTATATTTGTATGTAAATTTATATTTAATTTATATTGATATTTACATTTGTATTTACATGTATATTTATACTGATATTTATATGTATATTTATACTTATATTTATCTTTATATATTGTAAGCAAAGACTTTTTCGAGGCAGGGTTGGAAACGAGGGCAGCTCGATGCGCTTTCAGCCTGCACAGCTTCAAACTGGACTCGCGCGTTTGGGGTGCTTCTGGGCCTAGAGGACGAAGCACCCCTCGACCCCGAAGCCGTGACAGCTGGAACCGCCGCCTTGATCAGCCTGCGCCTCGGCAGCCACTTGGGTTGGGGTCGATGGCAGCGCCCATCGGCACGGCGGCGGCCGGTACGGAGGCGGCCCCTTGTTGTGCTTGGGGTTAGGGCCTGGGGTTATGGTTTCGGGTTTGAGTTTGAGGTTTTAGGCGTGGGGAGGGCTGAGGATCCCCATTCTTTTCAGGGCGTTTCTTTCTCAAGCTGTCTTGAGGGCTCTTGGCCATCAACGGCACCTCTTCAACCCTTCGCGCACAAAAACAGGTTACAAGTGGGGCAATTACAACTTAAACTGGTTGCCAGTAGCAACCCACAACTGAAATCCTCATTGACTTGCCACCCCCGCTTCCCCCGTGTCGTTTCGCGATGGCTCACGACACCAGGCTTCAAAACAAGACAAGGCCAGGCGTTTTTTCACGGCAGAAAATACATGGGGGTTTACGAAGATATATAAGGGACCCCTATAACAGCCCCAAATAGCAGGATTCCCTTGCAACAAGGACCCCAAAAAGGTACCCCAAATTTCGGAAGCCCCAACAGGACGTCTCAGGCTTTAGAACACGATTCCGACTCGGCTGCTTTGAAAGCCCTGACTCGAGTGACTCCGCTACAGCAGCAGAGCCTTGCAATGCCCAAGACTTGCGACTCGCACCGCATCTCTCGCAAGAGAATGCGAGAGACCCTGAAACCTAAACCTAAACCCAGAACCCTGCACCCTAAACCCTAAACCCTAACCCTAAACCCTAAACCCGAAACCCTCAACCCTAAACCCCGGGCCCCTGAAACAACCCTCAGGCGTAAACAGGAGTCTGGGATCCATATAGTCCAGGATCGCTCAAAGTTGTGGGTTCTTGAGTTGTCGTGTGAGTCTTTACGGCGTTGTAATTGGTTGTTGTGTGGGGGCTTTACTTCTCAAACATGGTTTCAAGTTCCGATGTCTTGTTCCGTAGATTTCTACACAAGGACTTCAGTACGACATCATTGCAATGCTTGTAGGCCGTCATATTCAGGCTCAGGGTTGTAGAACTTGAGCTTTGAGGTTTCGGGTATCTCTCACGAGGACAATATGGGGGGGAACAAGGTTGCGCGGTACAGAACAGCATATACATATATATACATATACATATACCATATATATATATATATATATATATATATATATATTAATATATATATATATATATATATATTGATATATATATATATTAATATATATACATATATGTATATAGGAACCCTTGGTGATTATTCTGGCGTCCAGAATCTGGGTTCAGGACCTTGCCCTTTCCTGTACTCTCGCGGTTCAGGATTTTGGGCTTCGGGTTTCGGGTTTCGGGGTTTGGGGTTTAGGGTTTAGGGTTTAGGGTTTAGGGTTTAGGGTTTAGGGTTTAGGGTTTAGGGTTTAGGGTTCAGGGTTTAGGATTTAGGGTTTAGGGTTTAGGGTGGTCTGTCATTGGAGGGCTCGCGGCTATGCTTCGGGGAAGGTCGCTGCTCCCGGCTTTTGAAGTAGCTACAGAAGCCTTTGCAATACTGTTTGTTTAGGGTTCCGTCATGTCCTGATGCTCTAGAATATACCGTCTCAAACCTGATTCTTTAGGATGTTCCCCCTTATACTGACAGCCCTGAATAGGGATTATAGTACCCCCATTATCATCCCCATTAAGGACTGTTAGCATAAGGGGGAACAATCCACGGCCCATATATTAAACGGGTTCGGGTCGCCTGGGTCACCCGTGCGCGGGCGCTTCGGCCGCGGCAGGCTTCGACGAGCTGAGATGCAGGATCGGATTGCGGGGATTTTTTCAGGTTTGAATAGGGTCCCTAATACCCAAGCCCTAAGCCCTAAGCCCTAAACCCTACAGCCTAATTTAAAAGGTACGGTTTTGGGTAAAGCAAACAGAAGTGCGGTGCGTCGACAGCGAAACAAAAGAATTATCTGTACAATGAAGTTAGTGACCCAAAAGTGTGCTGCCGATCGTTGGCGGCTATCTGCTGGGATGATAGCTTTGGCATATGATTGGAATAGGGTTTTGGGGTGTACTATACTGCCATAATTCAAATTAGAACCCTGAGGAATAGTATTGGTCAGCTCTTGGCCAATCTGAGGGGGGGGGGAGTAGGTGGGGTAGCGACTTTGACCTAGACCTCCAAACTCTGGGCTGAGCCCTCAACCTCAGCCAGAACTTTTGCTAACCCTATATAAGCCCTACTTGGAGGTTCATCGGTAATTATAAGTGGGGTGATAAGTAGGGTACTCTTAGTGTAAGTGGATATAACCTTATCTAGGGTACTTATAATAACCCTACTCATAACTACCCATGAACCTTCAAGGAAGCCCTGGACCCTAAAACCTTCGCCCCCCAACCGAGATCTAGTGGCTTCTGCTTGACTTTGGAAACTGTTGAGCGGGGGGTAGTGTCTTTCAGAATCTCATCAGCTTCCCTCAAAACTCTAGACCTGAAAGCGAAACCAAACTTGCTTTCGGATGTAAATGTTTGAAGCTGATGGTTCAACCCTAAACCCTAAACCCCAAACCCTAAAGCCCCAAAGCCCTAAAGCCCCCCTAAGCCCTGAACCTAAGAACTGCGAACCCTGGTCCGACACCTTGATGACTCGAAAAGTTCATTTAAGGGGTCTATGGAAACAGATTTTTGCAGAGGCCGCAACGGGATATCACTACTAAATGTTCCGAGTCATACATTAATTCGAAGACGTAGATTTAGGTTTCTTCGGGTTAGGCAAACCCTAAACGCGCAGCCCTGAACCCCACCTGTATTCGTCGTTGTTTGGAAATGCATGAATTTCAGCCGTTGCACAGGAAAATCGTTCTTCGATTAAAACATAGTGCTCTCGCATTTTGGCGGGGAAAGAGCACGTTTCGGTCGGCAAAGAGCACCGTCACCAAACATGATCCCCCATGTCTGATGCTGCAGTCATCCCGCAAAACGCTGGGGAACATAAATTTTCGTTTTCGGCCACGAAAAGCCGTGTTCAAAAACAAACTAAATTCTTTGCCTCCTCGGAAGGTCCAAGTAAACCCTCTAAGCCCTGAACCCTAACCCGTTTTCCTGCCTGGTGCCAGGCTCTCGACCTCCCGAGGTGTCGCGGGAGCTCCCTCGACCCTCAGCGCTCTGCTTTGTTTAAACTCTGTTTCTGGTAGGCCCATAAGGGAAAGAAGATGCCAACAAAAACCTTATCTTGGGGGTTGGAGATTGTAGGCGCCTAACGCTGAACCCTAAACCCTTTGCATTTACCTTTACCTTTGGAAAGAGGACCACAGGGCTTATATACCTGCATACCCGTCTGTTGGTAGTATTAGCTTGTTTTGGGTGAGCTTTACTTACCCTTTTTCAAAGAGAGTGGTGGGGCCCCTCGTTTCTGTAACCCTTCTCGTGCTGTTTTTCCCGCTGCATACCTTGCTGCTTTCAAAGGCTCAACGTTGCTGCAATGAGCTTTGGGCAAGGGTTCGGGCTGTCGGGTTTGAATAGCCCGGCAAACTTGACTTATTTCGGGGGGGGCCCCAAATAGAGCATGTGCAGCATTGGACACCAGAAGACCTTCAGATTTAGGGGTCTCGAACTGAAATTCGTTTAGAGCAACCCCTACGATACCCTAGAAGGAACTGTCAAAGTTTAAAGGAACCCTCTAAACCCTCACCCCTAAAACCTATATTACCCTGACAGAAGCCCCTTAATGGAACCCCCGACTCCCAAAAAGCGTAGTCTTATAAAACCCTACTCGAATGTGAATTGCCAAGGTCCCAAGACGCCAATAGCAGACTTGCAGAACCCTTATGAATTGAAGGGACCCTTAAAGCAACCCTTCAAGACACCCTTTTGAAGCCCAAGAAGGATGGTCGAAACCCCGAAGGTGCAACCCTCCTTGTGGCCCGAAAGCCTACAGAATAGTAGGTTATGACCCCTTGACTATCGGGTATAACCCTTAAAACGGTAGGTTGTATGATCCCCAGGTAGAAACCCAGCAGCACAGCCGGTGGCGTTGCGTCGCCAGCCAGAGCAGGGAGCAAACTCGTTGGTGTCACGTTGCCGGGCCGGTTTGCGGCCGATTGCGTCGCCAGCCAGAGCAGGGAGCAAACTTGTTGGTGTCACGTTGCCGGGCCGGTTTGCGGCCGACGGCGCTGCGTCGCCAGCCAGAGCAGGGAGCAAGCTAGTCGGTGTCACGTTGCCGGGCCGGTTTGCGGCCGACGGCGCTGCGTCGCCAGCCAGAGCAGGGAGCAAACTCGTTGGTGTCACGTTGCCGGGCCGGTTTGCGGCCGATGGCGCTGCGTCGCCAGCCAGAGCAGGGAGCAAACTTGTTGGTGTCACGTTGCCGGGCCTGTTGCAAGGATATTGAGGATGTAGTCTTTAGAGTCCAGGGTTTAATGTTAAGGCGTCTCGCCGCGAAGCGGCAGCAATTTCCGGCACATCCACGTCTAGGACGCTGGGTTGCAACCTCACCACAAAACAATGATAAACGTGTTTTGTTTCTTCTTCCCAAGAGCCGTGAGCTTACACAGGCTACCAGCACCCAAACAAGCAACACCTTTTTTTTCGGGTTTATGGCTTTCCCCTCCATTCCCTATTGCAAACCTTTGATGGCCTCTTCTGGCCTTGTAAATCTTTCCTAAGGGACTCTTGGCCCTCCCGGGGGGGGGGGGGCTTCTGGCGGCTTCGGAAAGGGACCAGGTGGAAACGTCCACCTGAAAGCCAAAGCCGTTTTTTTTCTGGATATGAGTGTCAGGGTCTGCCTTTCGACCGCTCTCCAGGTCTTCTAGGATTCTTACGGGTTCCTTCAACGGTTCCAACGGTTCCTTTAAGAGTTCGATTTCAGAGCGGGGTTTTAGGGTTGCTGGTTTGGGGTGTTTTACGGGTGTTCGGGGCTTTGGGGGGTTGGGGTGTTGGATTTTGAGCCTTCTTGCGAGGGTTTTCTGGGGCTTACAGTAGATGTCACGCAGTTTGGGTTTCGGGTTCATACCACAGTTCTCTAAACAGGATTTAAAAAGGGTTGCGAATGCCATGGCAGCGACGATGAACATCACAGATACTTGTTTAGGGAAGCAACGCGATGGCTCCCCACCGAATCTCTGGACCCCGGAGCCTGAAGCTCCAGAAGCCCCAAATCCCACGACATGAGAATCACCTCACCCGAAACTCCAAAAGCCCAGAGCAGCACACCCCCACCTCCAAAACCCGAAAGCCTGGAAAACCCCAGGCCCCAACTTGCCCCAACACCCCCAAACCCTAAACCCTAAACCCTAAACCCTAAACCCTGAACCCTAAACCCTAAACCGCCTGGCCTTGGGGCTGGCGTGTACGGGTTTGTGGATGGGACTGAACGCCGTGGCGGCTCCGAGGTCTCCGGAGGGGCCATGCTGCCGCGCGCCCGCAGGTAGGCAAAAACCTTAAGGCTCAGAGTTTAGGGTTTAGGGTTTAGGGTTCAGGGTTTGGGGTTTAGGGCTTAGGGTTTAGGGTTTAGGGTTTAGGGTTTCAGGGTTTAGGGTCTAGGGTTTAGGGTTTAGGGTTTAGGGTTTAGGGTTTAGGGTTTAGGGTTTAGGGTTTCCAGAAAGTTCGAACATGGTTCAAGGATGATTGCAGCCGGGATTCCCTTTAGTATTCCTGTTAGGGGATGGGGATAAATTTACTTCAGGGTTTCTTTGTGGCTCAAGGATTCAGGGTTGGCCCCGCAACTGCAAACCCCTAAACCGTTCGCGGTGTTCAGGGCTTCTCAAGAAGTCAAAATGGAGAAGCTGAAGAGTTTAAAGGCTTAGGGTGTAGGATTTCGAATCCCGGGCCTTTGGTGTTTTGGAGACCTTCTCAAGCGCTCAAGCCGAAATTCTAACCACTAAACGTTAAACCTTCAAGGTCTTAGGATTTAGGAACCCCGAAATACACCAATGTTAGATCCCGGGGCCTCCGCACGTTCCAGCTTCTTGTACGTGATGGCACCTGAAGCCCCACCGAGTTTTAGGAGCTTTTGCAGGGCTTTCTAAAGCTGTTGGTGCCATCCCGATAAACCAAGCACGACCCTAAAACCTTCATCCAGCCCTTAGAGAACCTCTGTTGACATCCCTTGCCCCAAACCCTAAACCCTAAACCCCAAACCCCTTTTGTCAACCATCGTGTATCTACGCATCGATCCAGCGGGACCCTGCCGTACAGTCTAAATTCTAATGCATGGATCCCCCCACACACAAACCGAAACATAAAACAAGCAACAGTCACCCCAAACTTCCCAAAACCCGAATTCTGAGCTCTAAACCCTACACGCTAAGCCTTAAACCCTAAATCCCTCCCCCACCTCTGGGGTGCAAGTCCAACAAGCCAGTTTGCGGGTTTTGTTCCATCCAGCGGTCCTGCATGGTTTTAGGGTTTGCGTCCGCCATGCGCGAATTCTGGCCGTGCTCAGGAAAGGTCTGCCTTTTGGTTTAGGTGCTTGAGGTTTAGGATGTACGACATGAGCGTTTCTGGCAAGAAGAGAAGCGCCAGAAGCAGTAAAGCCCTTTTACTTACCAACAACCATACCTCCAGGTCCCCTGGTCACCTGAGCCCCAATGCAGACTTCTTAGCACAGTGTCCCCTGGTTACCTGAGCCTCGGACCTGAGCCCCAACTGAGAACACAGAGTACACAGAGTGTCCCAATATTAGGTGTCGTCCTTATGTTTCGGACCTTACTATCCAGAGTCTACGTTAGGGTATTCCGAGTCCTTCACCCCTGAACCTGAGAAAGCTAAACCCTCCTAAGCCCTCTGCCCCAGGGATCTGTCCTCCAGTTCGCCCACCGAGCCAGCTGCGCTAAAGATCGGCCTGTACCATGCCACGGCCCATTCTTCTCCTAGCGGATGTGGGGCGTTGGATGTGGGATCTTCACCTTTGGGTGTAAACCTTATTGCCACACATAACATTTGTTGGTTACCGTAGTTTCTTGTTCTAGGCCCGCCTGTCTTCACTCTTTGCCATAAGTCACCATGCACCGGGTCTGTGGGAAAGCTCACGCAGTAGCGTTGCTTCTTCTCTTGGTACCACATGAAGATACCGGTGGAAAGACACCGGTAGGACAGATACCTGTTGTTGATATGTCCGGGTGTTGTCTCGCGACTGCGAATGTACACTCCATTCAAGTTGTGGTCGATGAATCCATGGAGCTGGAAACCGGGTGGGTCAGTTTCATCGTTCGCATCTCCGAGCAAGTGCTGCCAGCGCGGCTCCATTCCAGCATCAGCGTTCGCCATTCCGATCTCTATGTGGCTTCACAGAATCGGGCAACGCTGGTTGTTTGGGTTGCGTGCATGAACCAAAGAATAATTTGGGGGTTGAGGGTGTATGGAAGCTCGATGGGTGAGGGCTTAGGATTGAGCTTGAGCATGCGCACGCGCGGCACATCGAAGAAGCTCTTTACCGCAAGCATGGCTTGAGGCAGAGACGTGGAGAAAGGCTCTGCCGCTATGATGCCACACCGATGGTCCGTGTGAATATGCCTTAATGTTGAGATCTTTTTCTTTCTTTTGCACTATCCTCACGTCCAGCACACATACCATCAATATCTCCAACACATGCACCGACAGTATAGCCAACACATGTACCGACATCGACAACATGAAACCCAACACATGTACCAACATTAGTCTCGTTGTTTCAATACCGTCAAATGTACATTCATTGTATCCTGAAAGTTTTGGGCGGGGAATCCTGCGAGCCTCTCGAGTTTAGGGTTTCAGGGTTTGGGCCGGGCTTGGAGTTTAACTAAGGGTTGGGGTTGGGGTTTAGAGTTTCGAGTTTGAGGTTTCGGTACTTTAGCTCACTAGTTGAATCGAAGGGGTCGCCGCCTTTAAGGGCTTCTGGTTTGGGGTGGGAGTTCTGCATTAATCCGAGCCCCTGTTTAATCAAACCCCCCACATTTAAAGAACTTTTTTCGGCCGGAAGCCCGCCGGAAGACTACTTTCCACTAGGGTGGATTTCGTATGGGGATAACCCCCCACATTTAAAGAAATTTTTGTGGGGGGTTCAAAAATCTGTCGGGCTTCTTGTTTTGCTTGCGGAGATGCGAAGCTACAGCACCTCAGGGATCTGCAGCCTATTGTTTTTAATAGAGCATCAATGCAGGGCCATGGTCCAATTATTGCGGAACCCTGCCTTCCTTATTGCGGTGGGGGTGGGGGGCCCCCCCAATTGAACAGGTGCTCGGATTCGGGACGAAGAGGATCTGAAGCCTGCTTCGGGACTGAGATTCAAGAAAGTTATGAACTCTCGACGTGAGGAATGAGGCCACATGTGGAGCACGGCGCTAAATCAAGCCAGGGCTTCCCGACACCCTTAGCCCGACACCCGGAACTGGGCTTCGGGGCTTAACGGGATTATCGGGTTTAGTGTTCGGGGACTATCCTTCATTTGAGCGACCTTTAAACGCACGCTCCAGCGCCTCAATAGCCCTAGCTACCTTCATCCCCCAACCAGCCCCGGAGGCAACTTGAACAAGTCACGAAGGATAGACGCCGTTTCGCACGGTTATAGCTACCCTAAATAAGGTTATAACCAGTTATGACTACTCATAGCCCTACGCATAACTACCCATGAAGTGCTTCAGAGTCAGCGACTGGCTCAGAATGCGGAAATAACTGGGGCGTGAGGTTCCCTGCAAGGCGGGCTGCTGTTCATATATAGGCCTCTTCCGAAACAGCCCTTTGACGGGCTATATTGGGAAAGATCAGCAAGCCTGCTTCCCAAAAACCTTTGTTTGTGACAGCAAGGGTCTTTTCTCCGCCCGGCAACTTCGCAGATATACCATGGTTATGAAGCCATTCTGGCCAATCAACCAGATACTTCGTTGGGCATCTCACACTACAGCGCAACATTGAGGATCTCACAAACAAGCTTTGCGATGCACACGTCTTGCACCGCAATGCCCGAGGTGTCGAAAATGCTGAGCTTTCCCCGGATCCCAGACTCTGTTGCTGCCGTGAAATCTCCGAGGTCTGCACGGTCACCAGCGAGCAGCTGTCCGATCTCGACCACACCAGCGGCATCTCCTGCTGCAGTCGACCGGCCGGAGCCCATCTTCTGCAAGTACTCCTGGAACTCGCCACGCTCGGCCGTCTGGCGCAGGCAGTCGCACACGCGCAGGTCGGCGCGCTCCACGATGGAGAGCTCCAGCTCCTGCTTTCCCGGGGAGTCCGCGCCTACCGCGGAGATGTGAAGGCCCTTGAAGCTTTCGGAGGTGAAATCTGCGTCGCTCTCGAAGAGATCGCTCCAAGCGAGGACGGGCGCGCGGCTCGTGGTCAGCGTGTGGATCAGCACACAGCCACGAAAGGAAGGAGCGGCGATATCCTCAGCAAGCTCAAACTGCCACTCGCGATCCTTTGCGTAGGCCGAAGTTCGCATCTTCTCCACAAAGGCCGCGGCGGTCTCCCGGCAGCTCGTCTTCAGCACCACCTTGCGGCACGTTGTGACCAGCGACAAGAAGCGCAGCTGCCACACCGCCTGTGGGCCGGCACCGACCAGGCCGATCTTTGAGACGACCGCGGGCAGGAAGAGGGAGCTCACAAGGCACGTGGCGGCGGCGGTGCGCACCTCGGTTAGAAGACCCTCATCCTGTAGGATCGCAGAGAGGCGCAAGGACTTCTGGGAAAACACCTGCAGGCAGCCGGTGTTGCCAAACCCGGCCGCGCCGCCACCGGCGATCTTCACCACGTAGACACTGTCCCCATGCACGTAACCCGTCTTCACGCACACCTGCGCCTTGTCGCCACCGTGCATGCGCCCGTAGGGCGGCTGTCCCAGCGTCTGGACCGGCATCACACTGGCGTTCTTCGCGGAGAAGCTGTGGTACGCCTCCCGTTGGTTCTGCAAGGTCTTCGGATGGATCAGCTGCTCTAACAGGCCCACAATCTCGGCGAAGGAAACGATGCGAGGCGCTTCCGCGTCCCCGGAAACCAGCAGCATCTTACCAAGCCCAGCATCGTAGGCGACGAGCGCGTGGCCGACACCAGCACTCATGGCCGTTGGACAAGCATCATGAGCAGCGCTCATAGATTGAGGTTTGGTCTGTAGAAAAACAACCCTAGCACAACTGAAGTAGCTTCACGTTTTTTCTTGGAAGACAAGGTCATCCAGGCTACGATGATGGAACCTTGCGATGGCGACGCTCGATGTTGCCCCCCAAAGCATTCTGGTCAAGTTGGATCTACTGGACCCTTTTGAACCCAGACTCTTGACGTCAGCTGGCACGACGGTTCTTCGGTCAGGACATGCAAGAAAACTTAAAAGCCTCAACACCTCAAGCACCTTTTTGACCCTAAACCCAAAACCAACAACGCTAATTAAACCCTCCAGTGGGCCTTTAGCAAGCAACCCCTAGACGCCGAAAACTCTTGAAAGTTTATGAGACACCCTAAACCCTGCCCCGCTCCCTCCACCCCTCGCCCCCCCCCCCCCCCCTGCCCCCCTGCGCCCTGCCCCCCTCTGTGCCTGCCCCTGCCCCCCCCCAATGCCCCCCCGTCTGCCCCCCTCTGCCCCCACCCTCCCCCATCTGCGATACCCATCCTTGGTTCGCCGGGGAGCGACAAGCAGGCTCCAAAAGATGCTGGACCCAGGCAAGGAAAATTACGGACGTACAAATTAATGTACCTCCGGCAGCTGCTGTTGCTTTTGGCAGAACCTTGAAAAGGCCAGGGTCAATGCTTTCGTCCGAGTGCAGTTCACATTGTACATGTCGTTGGGATTGAGACAGTACCGCAAGTTCGATCCCAATGACACGCCGGTAAACCTTCTGGAAGCGGTGAGGAAAGCAATCGCGGCTGCAGTGGCGAGGAGCATACAACCTGGAGTGGCCTGATGCCAAATCTGCCGGCAACGTCTCGTGTAGAAGAGTATTGCCATTGGACAGCTTGGTCAGCCGAACTGTTGAGGAAGACAAGGTGCCAGGAGAGGGACACTGAGAGCGACGGCTCAGAGGAGGAGGGCAACAATTGCGAAGAAACCGCACTGCGAGATGCGGCTTTCTGGCCAAGTAACAGTACACATGTTTGTAAAAGTTTGCGCGCCTCCAAATGTGGGGTCGAAAAATCAGAGCAATTCTGGCTTCGCGTGCGTGGGCCTCCCCTGTAGCCAACTTAGTGGTGTGGAACTCGGAGAAACACCAATCACGGGAGGCCTCGGAAGGCTTCGCACCCCGCAGGGTGGAGCCTCAGAGGCCTTGCAATATCTCGTACTGTTACAAACACCGCTTGCTGCTTGCAGGCCGCCGATTGCACAACGTCGGTCCAGTCGACATCAAGCCAACGGCGAACCTTGCGTTACGTGTCGCTTAACATCCTTACAAACTGTTTTTGCTAGAGCCCAAACCATCTTTGGGCCCAAAATCAAGCAAGAAACGGGCCCCCCAAACTGGCTCCCAAAATTGGGCCGCTTGATACACAGCTATTTGAGAAACCCCGTTTTGCGCCTCTTTTCCGGAGCCAAAATTGGGTTCAAAAATTTCGAGGCCTTTCGAGGCCTCGCGAGGCCCGCATGTCTTTGAAGCTTGAGAAGAAGAGAATCATTTTTGCTTCTAAATTCCACACCTCAGTTTCTTGTTGTCCTTCGAAGCCGGAAAAGAAGAGAAGAGCTGAGAAGTTTTCTTCTTGCCACCCTTCGTTTCTTGTCCTTCTCTAATTCCACTCCCTTAGTTTCTCATCCTCCGAAGCCTAGAAAAGAGTAGAGCAGAGAATTTTTCGAAATTCTACCCATGGCCTGGAGGGGGCTTCCGAATTTTCTCAAGCCCCCTTCGAGAATTATTTCTCAAGACCCCTTTTCAGCCCCTTTTGAAGCTTCCTTGAATTCGAATTTAAGGAAGCCCCCTTCTCAAGCCCGCCTTCAAGCCCCTTCTCAAGCCTTCGTTGATCGTTCCCCCCCCCCCCCGGGGGGACCCCCTGACCATCCGAAGCCCCCCCTTGCTCAAGCCCCCTTCGCAAAATTCGTAAAGATCATGCCCCACACGAACACCCAACATTTCCAAATTACCCACAAACACAGCACCCAACTTGACTGCAAAAGGATTCAAGACTGATGAACAGAGTCTGCACTCATTCTATCTTAATTAAGTGATTCACCCTAAAAAACCATACTTGATGTGAATAGAGGAAATTCGTTGCTATTTAAGATTTAATTTTCAAATTACGAATAATTCGTGTTTATTTAAACAAAAACACTTAAAGTATCATGGGTTTTTATGCATTAATATGTTGAATAGGCATGTTTTCACAAAACGTGAATCTCTGGGTAAAGGTGGAGATGCCAAGTCCACGGCTCCAGGTAACGTTCGAGCCGTTGTTTTAGGATGCCACTGATGGCCTTACCACATGGCTCAGGCAGCGCAATGGATCTGAGGTGTGAAGGACAAGTGCCGGCCTTGTTCGGTTTTGCCAAGAAGGTCAGCCGGCCAGTCTGCTGGTACGCAGCCCTGTCCAGCAGACCAATCACGCAGCGCACGCCGCCCAACATAATCAGCAATCGGGCCTGCTGCCAGCTGTATCTCACTCAAGGAATGGTCAACCTCCGAATATCCCCAACGAGACTTTCGTATGTCAAGACGGGATGAAGGTTTCCATGCGACAGTTGCTGACCTGGCAAGGCAATGGCTGAAGATGTTGGATGACCTTGAAGCGCAGGAGTGCAGAACAACCACATTCTCTTCCACTGCACACTTCAGCAAAAATGAGCTTGTGGCTTTTGAAAATTGTAAGTTCCTGTGTGTGTTTTTTCCATCTCGACAAATCCCAAAACCCCTTTTACTTGCAGCCCATGTGTACATTGAAAATCTTTTTCCAAACCCCAAAATGCTTTTTTTCCAACCCAGAATCTTTTCAGACCACCAATTGTCTTTTTTCTGACCCCGACAAAACAGAAGAACTTCAGAAAAAAGAAGAAAGATCAACAGGTTTTCGCGTTTTTTGAACATGAAAAATGATGCGGGAAGTTTGGGCCACTTCTCCTTCGTGGAGCTGAGTGCAGCAACCAAGGAGTCTTGGTGTCACTGATACAACTGTGACCAATGGCTGGGGTCACCAGCCAATGAACAGATAAGGTTGGCCTTCTCACGAGGTAAACGAGACTCGGGAAAACAAGGTCGGATGACTCGCCAGTTGTGCTGTGAACGGTGGAAAGAAGGGTCCAGAGCAGGTCGATACTTGCCGGCTGGATTCTTGGTCCTTGGCTTCAAAGAACCCGAAGGACGCCCCAGAAACCCAAAAAAACTTGAGCTGAAGAGCCCTTCTTGTTCTTTCTCAAATGATTCAAGACGCCCTGACCAAGAAAAGCAACCCCTCTGTTCACAAGAGCGCATGTGGTTTATTTTGTCCGCATCCGCTGCCCGTCACTGCATCATTTTCTCTCATTCCGTCTTCCTCGCTGCCTCACTCTCACTCTCACTCTCACTCTCACTCTCACTCTCACTGTCACTGTCGCAGCCGCAGTCGAAGTCGCAGTCGCAGTCGCAGTCGCACTCGCAGTCGCACTCGCACTCGCACTCGCTCTCGCACTCGCACTCGAACTCGCACTCGCACTCTCACTCTCACTCTCACTCTCACTCTCACTCTCACTTTCACTCACTGTCACTCTCACTTGCCCTCTCACTGCTGGGCGTTTTTGAAAAAATATCAGAAATTGTGAAGCTCTGCATCCGCTGCTGCACATCAGGGGCTTTCGCTCCCCAGAAAGTGGGGGTTTTTCGCTCCCTAGGAAGTGCCACCACTCCGGGGGCTTTCGCTTCCCCGGAAATCCCGCAGACCGGGGGCTTTCGCTTCCCGGCTAGCACGCCGGAGGCTTTCGCTCCCAGTGCTGCACACCGGCTTTCGCTCCCCATAAAGTGCCAGCTGGGGATTGTGGGTTGCTTTGCGGGTAGCTAAATCCAATTCCAGGAAGCCCATGACAATGGTTTTGTGGCCCGCAGTGTTCCTTCCAACGAAACCTCCCGCATTCGTTTTCTTCTTTGTGAAAAAAGTAATGACCACTACACGACCAGCACCACCCAACTGCACCCGAGCGAACTGCTGCTGAATGACCAACCACATAAAGCACAAAGAATCGTGCGGATCTTCGTCCAAGCTTTGTCCGCAAGTCCAGTCTCTTTCAGAATTTGTTTCTGAGGGGCGTCGGAGCAAAACCAATACAAGGCCCGAAGGTACTTGGAAGGTGTCAATGAAAGAGGCAAATAAAATGGCAAGTCACCATGTGACATAACCTCTTTGAAAGGTGTTTGACGCCATGTTGAACTCAGAAGAAGGCGCAGCCAAGCTTTGGACCACCAACAACAAGGCTCTATGGTTCCTAATCTGGTCAGAGCTTTTGTTTCTTCCACGAGAGTGCAGTCGCGGGCATGAATGGAAGTTCAGGCAACAATGACGGTGCTCATTGTCATCTGCATTGCACTGCGAAGTTGGATGATGTGTTTCCGACAAGTGGGGATGAAGATGAAGACGAGAAGGCTCCTCGACACAAGCGGTGCAACTACAAGAAGAGCCAAAACTTGCGCAAAGCTGCAGAAACAATTTGAATGACTTCCAAGCACTTCCACGCTTCTTCTTTACCAAAACACCGCACTCGGCATCACTTGAAACCGAAAAATGGAAGACTCTCCTAGGTTGGAGCGGAGGCGAAGCAACGGAGCAACCCACACGAATGCTTCTCACCCTAGCTCCGCGCCAGAGCCGCGCCAGGCTTCGCAGGCCTCACGGCAACGCCCGCAGACACAGTTTTACCGCTTGGACACCGAAAGCGAATCCGAGTCCAGTCCAGCCCCCGCGAGTGCAGGTCTGCTCCGCGAAGCCCACACGGTTTCCGACGAGCCTGAACCCCGCTTTGGCGCCAGCGAGTCTAGCCTGGGCCTTGGATGCAGCGTTAGTCCGCTTTAAGGCGCAGCGCAAGCAAGCCGGAAGCCGCATGAAATCTTTCGCTACAAGTGAACACTATGGATCAGGTGACTGCTGCCGTGAACAACTGCCTTCAAAGCCTCAACTGCAAACTTCTGTCAAGCAACGTCAATCACGTCTTTGTGGATGGGGAAGTTTGTCAAGCTGGACTTTGCGGCGCAACACCTCCACTACAGCAACGCTGCAGCTTGCCTCGCCGGATCCGTTGTGCCTTACAGTTGCAGTTCTGCCTCACTGCAGCATTACAAAGACAAGCGTGCAGCTGCTTCGGACAAGCCCCCGCATGCTCAGCGCGACGCTGCCCAAAGTTACTAGAAAAAGGGCAGGCGCGATCCGGTTGCTTGCGCCCACAAGCTCAAATTCAAGGGCCAAAAAACGGGCCGTCTCGCGGCCCCAAAAATGGGGCCGCGAAATGGACCCAGCTCCCGCAATACAATTTGGAATTAGATTGGGGGGGGTGAAACTGCGACCCCAAAATTGGGGCCGTTTGGCGGCCCCAAATTTGGGGCTGCGAATTCTTCTATTTTTGGCGCTTTCCAGACTGCTACACTCAGGCGACTCTGGCCCACAGACAAGCACTCAACGTGGAAAGAGCAATTACTGAGAACCACGACCTCCGCAGGCAGCTTTCTTGTGGAAGTGATCAACATGAGAGAAACTTGCACAGGGGAGGCCCACACACCCGAAGCCAGAATTGCCTAGATTTTCCGACCCCAGATTTGGAGGTCACAGAATCACAGCTGCAAGCCTCACGCGCACACGGCCTTCTGCTTCTACTATCTGATACACTTCCAGCTAATAGTCACGTGCTCTTCCCGCAACTCTACCCCTGCCCACTTACGCGGCGTCGCTAATCAAGATTAGAGGGGCACCTACTACTGTAGCTCTGGCGGAGTCGGCGTGACAAGCCTCGGCGGAGTCGGCGGAGTCCTCGCAAATTGCAATTTACCAATAGAGTGCCGTGGAGTCCTAGGCTTCCCGGAATAACAAAACAATGTTTTTTAATTCGGGAACACAGCGACTCCGCCGTTCGCGGGCAGGCTCGCCACCTTGGTCCGTTTTGCTAAGACTCTACGGGGTGGAGGGCCTCCATCACGCAGCAGGAAAGTGACCTTCGCTATGTTCTCAAGCAGGTTAAGCCGATGCAGGAACTCGGTCTCCTAGCACTTGCTGTGGAAATCAAGCCCCCTTCCCAGCCTCTTCAAAACACAGTCAAGGCCCCTCACCCCAACCCTTTCAAAAAAAGCCCACCCCAAACCCACCCGAAAGCTAAGGGCACCTTCAAAACATGGTCAAACCCATCCCAGCCCCGTCAAAGCATGGTCAAAACCACCCCAAAGCCATCCCACCTTCAAAACACGGTCAAACCCACCCCACCCACCCGCACCCCTTCTAAACAGGTCCAACACGGTCAAACGCACCCCAGTCCATTCAAAGCATGGTCAAACCCAGCCAAACCCACCCCAAACCCACGCTGAACCCACCCCAAACCCACCCGCTATTCTCAGTCCCTTCAAAACACGGTCAAACCCACTCCAAACCCACGCGCACAACCCTGTCGCTGGGGACGTCGCCCGTCCCCAAAATCTTCTTCTTCATTGGGCGCATGGTAACTTAAAACGGGCCTGCAACACGCTTAAATATCTTTGCTGTTCAAAGCCCAAGCCTGCCAAAAAAACTTTCATTCTGCAATGTCTAGCAAACGACTCTGCGCAGCCGCAGAAAACGTTGACGCCACGTTGGTCAACTCCAGAGCTTGAAGCGTGACTCCTATCCACAGAAAACACCAACAAAGACCTGCAGCTCAACTGGCGGGCCAGCAGCATTGCCAGGACGAAGCCCAAGTTATGGGGAAGTCGGGCGGCCCCGCTTTCAGGGCCGCAAAACACAAGCAATTCTGGCTTCGCCAGGACGGGCCTCCACAGTTGCAGTTCTGCCTCACTGCAGCATTACAAAGACGAGCGTGCAGCTGCTTCGGACAAGCCCCCGCACGCTCACCGCGACGCTGCCCAAAGTTACTAGAAAAAGGGCAGGCGCGATCGGGTTGCTTGCGCCCACAGGCTCAAATTCAAGGGCCAAAAAAACGGGCCGTCTCGCGGCCCCAAAAATGGGGCCGCGAAATGGACCCAGCTCCCGCAGTACAATTTGGAACTAGATTGGGGGGGTGAAACTGCGACCCCAAAATTGGGGCCGTTTGGCGGCCCCAGTTTTGGGGCCGCGAATTCTTCTATTTTTGGCGCTTTCCAGACTGCTACACTCAGGCGACTCTGGCCCACAGACAAGCACTCAACGTGGAAAGAGCAATTACTGAGAACCACGACCTCCGCAGGCAGCTTTCTTGTGGAAGTGATCAACATGAGAGAAACTTGCACAGGGGAGGCCCACACACACGAAGCCAGAATTGCCTAGATTTTTCGACCCCAGATTTGGAGGTCACAGAATCACAGCTGCAAGCCTCACGCACACACTGCCTTCTGCTTCTACTATCTGACACACTTCCAGCGAATAGCCACGTGCTCTTCCCGCAACTCTACCCCTGCCCACTTACGCGGCGTCGCTAATCAAGATTAGAGGGGCACCAACTGTAGCTCTGGCGGAGTCGGCGTGACAAGCCTCGGCGGAGTCGGCGGAGTCCTCGCAAATTGCAATTTACCAATAGAGTGCCGTGGAGTCCTAGGCTTCCCGGAATAACAAAACAATGTTTTTTAATTCGGGAACACAGCGACTCCGCCGTTCGCGGGCAGGCTCGCCACCTTGGTCCGTTTTGCTAAGACTCTACGGGGTGGAGGGCCTCCATCACGCAGAAGGAAAGTGACCTTCGCTATGTTCTCAAGCAGGTTAAGCCGATGCAGGAACTCGGTCTCCTAGCACTTGCTGTGGAAATCAAGCCCCCTTCCCAGCCTCTTCAAAACACAGTCAAGGCCCCCCTCACCCCAACCCTTTCAAAAGAGGTCAAACCCAACCCAGCCCCTTCATAGCATGGTCAAACCCGCCCAAGCCCACCCCAAACCCACCCGAAAGCTAAGGGCGCCTTCAAAACATGGTCAAACCCATCCCAGCCCCGTCAAAGCATGGTCAAAACCACCCCAAAGCCATCCCACCTTCAAAACACCGTCAAACCCCCCCCACCCACCCGCACCCCTTCTAAACAGGCCCAACCCACCCCGAGTCCACAAAACACGGTCAAACCCACCCCAGTCCATTCAAAGCATGGTCAAACCCAGCCAAACCCACCCCAAACCCATGCTGAACCCACCCCAAACCCACCCGCTATTCTCAGTCCCTTCAAAACATGGTCAAACCCACTCCACAAACCCACGTGCACAACCCTGTCGCTGGGGACGTCGCCCGTCCCCAAAATCTTCTTCTTCGTTGGGCGCATGGCAACTTAAAATCCGGGCCTGCAACACGCTTAAATATCTTTGCTGTTCAAAGCCCAAGCCTGCCAAAAAACTTTCATTCTGCAATGTCTAGCAAACGACTCTGCACAACCGCAGAAAACGTTGAGGCCACGTTGGTCAACTCCCCAGAGCTTGAAGCGTGACTCCTATCCACAGAAAACACCAAAAAAGACCTGCAGCTCAACTGGCGGGCCAGCAGCATTGCCAGGACGAAGCCCAAGTTACGGGGAGGTCGGGCGACCCCGCTTTCAGGGCCGCAAAACACAAGCAATTCTGGCTTCGCCAGGACGGGCCTCCACAGTTGCAGTTCTGCCTCACTGCAGCATTACAAAGACAAGCGTGCAGCTGCTTCGGACAAGCCCCCGCACGCTCAGCGCGACGCTGCCCAAAGTTACTAGAAAAAGGGCAGGCGCGATCCGGTTGCTTGCGCCCACAAGCTCAAATTCAAGGGCCAAAAAAACGGGCCGTCTCGCGGCCCCAAAAATGGGGCCGCGAAATGGACCCAGCTCCCGCAATACAATTTGGAATTAGATTGGGGGGGGTGAAACTGCGACCCCAAAATTGGGGCCGTTTGGCGGCCCCAAATTTGGGGCCGCGAATTCTTCTATTTTTGGCGCTTTCCAGACTGCTACACTCAGGCGACTCTGGCCCACAGACGAGCACTCAACGTGGAAAGAGCAATTACTGAGAACCACGACCTCCGCAGGCAGCTTTCTTGTGGAAGTGATCAACATGAGAGAAACTTGCACAGGGGAGGCCCACACACACGAAGCCAGAATTGCCTAGATGTTTCGACCCCAGATTTGGAGGTCACAGAATCACAGCTGCAAGCCTCACGCACACACTGCCTTCTGCTTCTACTATCTGACACACTTCCAGCGAATAGTCACGTGCTCTTCCCGCAACTCTACCCCTGCCCACTTACGCGGCGTCGCTAATCAAGATTAGAGGGGCACCTACTGTAGCTCTGGCGGAGTCGGCGTGACAAGCCTCGGCGGAGTCGGCGGAGTCCTCGCAAATTGCAATTTACCAATAGAGTGCCGTGGAGTCCTAGGCTTCCCGAAATAACAAAACAATGTTTTTTAATTCGGGAACACAGCGACTCCGCCGTTCGCGGGCAGGCTCGCCACCTTGGTCCGTTTTGCTAAGACTCTACGGGGGTGGAGGGCCTCCATCACGCAGCAGGAAAGTGACCTTCGCTATGTTCTCAAGCAGGTTAAGCCGATGCAGGAACTCGGTCTCCTAACACTTGCTGTGGAAATCAAGCCCCCTTCCCAGCCTCTTCAAAACATCACAGTCAAGGCCCCCCTCACCCCAACCCTTTCAAAAGAGGTCAAACCCAACCCAGCCCCTTCATAGCATGGTCAAACCCGCCCAAGCCCACCCCAAACCCACCCGAAAGCTAAGGGCGCCTTCAAAACATGGTCAAACCCATCCCAGCCCCGTCAAAGCATGGTCAAAACCACCCCAAAGCCATCCCACCTTCAAAACACGGTCAAACCCACCCCACCCACCCGCACCCCTTCTAAACAGGTCCAACCCACCCCGAGTCCTTTCAAAACACTGTCAAACCCACCCCAGTCCATTCCAAGCATGGTCAAACTCAGCCAAACCCACCCCAAACCCACGCCGAACCCACCCCAAACCCACCCGCTATTCTCAGTCCCTTCAAAACATGGTCAAACCCACTCCAAACCCACGTGCACAACCCTGTCGCTGGGGACGTCGCCCTTCCCCAAAATCTTCTTCTTCATTGGGCGCATGGCAACTTAAAATCCGGGCCTGCAACACGCTTAAATATCTTTGCTGTTCAAAGCCCAAGCCTGCCAAAAAAACTTTCATTCTGCAATGTCTAGCAAGCGACTCTGCACAACCTCAGAAAACGTTGAGGCCACGTTGGTCAACTCCCCAGAGCTTGAAGCGTGACTCCTATCCACAGAAAACACCAACAAAGACCTGCAGCTCAACTGGCGGGCCAGCAGCATTGCCAGGACGAAGTCCAAGTTACGGGGAAGTCCGGCGACCCCGCTTTCAGGGCCGCAAAACACAAGCAATTCTGGCTTCGCCAGGACGGGCCTCCACAGTTGCAGTTCTGCCTCACTGCAGCATTACAAAGACAAGCGTGCAGCTGCTTCGGACAAGCCCCCGCATGCTCAGCGCGACGCTGCCCAAAGTTACTAGAAAAAGGGCAGGCGCGATCCGGTTGCTTGCGCCCACAAGCTCAAATTCAAGGGCCAAAAAAACGGGCCGTCTCGCGGCCCCAAAAATGGGGCCGCGAAATGGACCCAGCTCCCGCAATACAATTTGGAATTAGATTGGGGGGGGTGAAACTGCGACCCCAAAATTGGGGCCGTTTGGCGGCCCCAAATTTGGGGCCGCGAATTCTTCTATTTTTGGCGCTTTCCAGACTGCTACACTCAGGCGACTCTGGCCCACAGACGAGCACTCAACGTGGAAAGAGCAATTACTGAGAACCACGACCTCCGCAGGCAGCTTTCTTGTGGAAGTGATCAACATGAGAGAAACTTGCACAGGGGAGGCTCACACACCCGAAGCCAGAATTGCCTAGATTTTCCGACCCCAGATTTGGAGGTCACAGAATCACAGCTGCAAGCCTCACGCGCACACGGCCTTCTGCTTCTACTATCTGATACACTTCCAGCTAATAGTCACGTGCTCTTCCCGCAACTCTACCCCTGCCCACTTACGCGGCGTCGCTAATCAAGATTAGAGGGGCACCTACTTCTGTAGCTCTGGCGGAGTCGGCGTGACAAGCCTCGGCGGAGTCGGCAGAGTCCTCGCAAATTGCAATTTACCAATAGAGTGCCGTGGAGTCCTAGGCTTCCCGGAATAACAAAACAATGTTTTTTAATTCGGGAACACAACGACTCCGCCGTTCGCGGGCAGCTCGCCTTGGTCCGTTTTGCTAAGACTCTACGGGGGTGGAGGGCCTCCACCACGCAGCAGGAAAGTGACCTTCGCTATGTTCTCAAGCAGGTTAAGCCGAGGCAGGAACTCGGTCTCCTAGCACTTGCTGTGGAAATCAAGCCCCCTTCCCAGCCTCTTCAAAACACAGTCAACCCCCCCTCACCCCGACCCTTTCAAAAGAGGTCACACCCAACCCAGCCCCTTCATAGCATGGTCAAACCCGCCCAAGCCCACCCCAAGCCCACCCGGAAGCTACCCTCAGCGCCTTCAAAACATGGTCAAACCCATCCCAGCCCCGTCAAAGCATGGTCAAAACCACCCCAAAGCCATCCCACCTTCAAAACACGGTCAAACCCACCCCACCCACCCGCACCCCTTCTAAACAGGCCCAACCCACCCCGAGTCCATTCAAAACACGGTCAAACCCACCCCAGTCCATTCAAAGCATGGTCAAACCCAGCCAAACCCACCCCAAACCCACGCTGAACCCACCCCAAACCCACCCGCTATTCTCAGTCCCTTCAAAACATGGTCAAACCCACTCCAAACCCATGTGCACAACCCTGTCGCTGGGGACGTCGCCCGTCCCCAAAATCTTCTTCTTCATTGGGCGCATGGCAACTTAAAATCCGGGCCTGCAACACGCTTGAATATCTTTGCTGTTCAAAGCCCAAGCCTACCAAAAAACTTTCATTCTGCAATGTCTAGCAAACGACTCTGCACAACCGCAGAAAACGTTGAGGCCACGTTGGTCAACTCCCCAGAGCTTGAAGCGTGACTCCTATCCACAGAAAACACCAACAAAGACCTGCAGCTCAACTGGCGGGCCAGCAGCATTGCCAGGACGAAGCCCAAGTTATGGGGAAGTCGGGCGGCCCCGCTTTCAGGGCCGCAAAACACAAGCAATTCTGGCTTCGCCAGGACGGGCCTCCACAGTTGCAGTTCTGCCTCACTGCAGCATTACAAAGACGAGCGTGCAGCTGCTTCGGACAAGCCCCCGCACGCTCACCGCGACGCTGCCCAAAGTTACTAGAAAAGGGCAGGCGCGATCGGGTTGCTTGCGCCCACAGGCTCAAATTCAAGGGCCAAAAAAACGGGCCGTCTCGCGGCCCCAAAAATGGGGCCGCGAAATGGACCCAGCTCCCGCAATACAATTTGGAACGAGATTGGGGGGGGTGAAACTGCGACCCCAAAATTGGGGCCGTTTGGCGGCCCCAGTTTGGGGCCGCGAATTCTTCTATTTTTGGCGCTTTCCAGACTGCTACACTCAGGCGACTCTGGCCCACAGACAAGCACTCAACGTGGAAAGAGCAATTACTGAGAACCACGACCTCCGCAGGCAGCTTTCTTGTGGAAGTGATCAACATGAGAGAAACTTGCACAGTTGCAGTTCTGCCTCACTGCAGCATTACAAAGACAAGCGTGCAGCTGCTTCGGACAAGCCCCCGCACGCTCAGCGCGACGCTGCCCAAAGTTACTAGAAAAAGGGCAGGCGCGATCCGGTTGCTTGCGCCCACAAGCTCAAATTCAAGGGCCAAAAAAACGGGCCGTCTCGCGGCCCCAAGAATGGGGCCGCGAAATGGACCCAGCTCCCGCAATACAATTTGGAACTAGATTGGGGGGGGTGAAACTGCGACCCCAAAATTGGGGCCGTTTGGCGGCCCCAGATTTGGGGCCGCGAATTCTTCTATTTTTGGCGCTTTCCAGACTGCTACACTCAGGCGACTCTGGCCCACAGACAAGCACTCAACGTGGAAAGAGCAATTACTGAGAACCACGACCTCCGCAGGCAGCTTTCTTGTGGAAGTGATCAACATGAGAGAAACTTGCACAGGGGAGGCCCACACACACGAAGCCAGAATTGCCTAGATTTTTCGACCCCAGATTTGGAGGTCACAGAATCACAGCTGCAAGCCTCACGTGCACACTGCCTTCTGCTCCCACTATCTGATACACTTCCAGCTAATAGTCACGTGCTCTTCCCGCAACTCTACCCCTGCCCACTTACGCGGCGTTGCTAATCAAGATTAGAGGGGCACCTACTGTAGCTCTGGCGGAGTCGGCGTGACAAGCCTCGGCGGAGTCGGCGGAGTCCTCGCAAATTGCAATTTACCAATAGAGTGCCGTGGAGTCCTAGGCTTCCCGGAATAACAAAACAATGTTTTTTAATTCGGTAACACAGCGACTCCGCCGTTCGCGGGCAGGCTCGCCACCTTGGTCCGTTTTGCTAAGACTCTACGGGGGTGGAGGGCCTCCATCACGCAGCAGGAAAGTGACCTTCGCTATGTTCTCAAGCAGGTTAAGCCAATGCAGGAACTCGGTCTCCTAGCACTTGCTGTGGAAATCAAGCCCCCTTCCCAGCCTCTTCAAAACATCACAGTCAAGGCCCCCCTCACCCCAACCCTTTCAAAAGAGGTCAAACCCAACCCAGCCCCTTCATAGCATGGTCAAACCCGCCCAAGCCCACCCCAAACCCACCCGAAAGCTAAGGGCCATCCCACCTTCAAAACACGGTCAAACCCACCCCACCCACCCGCACCCCTTCTAAACAGGTCCAACCCACCCCGAGTCCTTTCAAAACGTCAAACTCAGCCAAACCCACCCCAAACCCACGCCGAACCCACCCCAAACCCACCCGCTATTCCCAGTCCCCCCGAAACACGGTCAAACCCACTCCAAACCCACGCGCACAACCCTGTCGCTGGGGACGTCGCCCTTCCCCAAAATCTTAACTTAAAATCCGGGCCTGCAACACGCTTATATATCTTTGCTGTTCAAAGCCCAAGCCTGCCAAAAAAACTTTCATTCTGCAATGTCTAGCAAGCGACTCTGCACAACCTCAGAAAACGTTGAGGCCACGTTGGTCAACTCCCCAGAGCTTGAAGCGTGACTCCTATCCACAGAAAACACCAACAAAGACCTGCAGCTCAACTGGCGGGCCAGCAGCATTGCCAGGACGAAGCCCAAGTTACGGGGAGGTCGGGCGACCCCGCTTTCAGGGCCGCAAAACACAAGCAATTCTGGCTTCGCCAGGACGGGCCTCCACAGTTGCAGTTCTGCCTCACTGCAGCATTACAAAGACAAGCGTGCAGCTGCTTCGGACAAGCCCCCGCACGCTCAGCGCGACGCTGCCCAAAGTTACTAGAAAAAGGGCAGGCGCGATCCGGTTGCTTGCGCCCACAAGCTCAAATTCAAGGGCCAAAAAAACGGGCCGTCTCGCGGCCCCAAGAATGGGGCCGCGAAATGGACCCAGCTCCCGCAATACAATTTGGAACTAGATTGGGGGGGGTGAAACTGCGACCCCAAAATTGGGGCCGTTTGGCGGCCCCAGATTTGGGGCCGCGAATTCTTCTATTTTTGGCGCTTTCCAGACTGCTACACTCAGGCGACTCTGGCCCACAGACAAGCACTCAACGTGGAAAGAGCAATTACTGAGAACCACGACCTCCGCAGGCAGCTTTCTTGTGGAAGTGATCAACATGAGAGAAACTTGCACAGTTGCAGTTCTGCCTCACTGCAGCATTACAAAGACAAGCGTGCAGCTGCTTCGGACAAGCCCCCGCACGCTCAGCGCGACGCTGCCCAAAGTTACTAGAAAAAGGGCAGGTGCGATCCGGTTGCTTGCGCCCACAAGCTCAAATTCAAGGGCCAAAAAAACGGGCCGTCTCGCGGCCCCAAGAATGGGGCCGCGAAATGGACCCAGCTCCCGCAATACAATTTGGAACTAGATTGGGGGGGGTGAAACTGCGACCCCAAAATTGGGGCCGTTTGGCGGCCCCAGATTTGGGGCCGCGAATTCTTCTATTTTTGGCGCTTTCCAGACTGCTACACTCAGGCGACTCTGGCCCACAGACAAGCACTCAACGTGGAAAGAGCAATTACTGAGAACCACGACCTCCGCAGGCAGCTTTCTTGTGGAAGTGATCAACATGAGAGAAACTTGCACAGGGGAGGCCCACACACCCGAAGCCAGAATTGCCTAGATTTTTCGACCCCAGATTTGGAGGTCACAGAATCACAGCTGCAAGCCTCACGCGCACACGGCCTTCTGCTTCTACTATCTGATACACTTCCAGCTAATAGTCACGTGCTCTTCCCGCAACTCTACCCCTGCCCACTTACGCGGCGTCGCTAATCAAGATTAGAGGGGCACCTACTTCTGTAGCTCTGGCGGAGTCGGCGTGACAAGCCTCGGCGGAGTCGGCGGAGTCCTCGCAAATTGCAATTTACCAATAGAGTGCCGTGGAGTCCTAGGCTTCCCGGAATAACAAAACAATGTTTTTTAATTCGGGAACACAACGACTCCGCCGTTCGCGGGCAGCTCGCCTTGGTCCGTTTTGCTAAGACTCTACGGGGGTGGAGGGCCTCCACCACGCAGCAGGAAAGTGACCTTCGCTATGTTCTCAAGCAGGTTAAGCCGAGGCAGGAACTCGGTCTCCTAGCACTTGCTGTGGAAATCAAGCCCCCTTCCCAGCCTCTTCAAAACACAGTCAAGGCCCCCCTCACCCCAACCCTTTCAAAAGAGGTCACACCCAACCCAGCCCCTTCATAGCATGGTCAAACCCGCCCAAGCCCACCCCAAGCCCACCCGGAAGCTACCCTCAGCGCCTTCAAAACATGGTCAAACCCATCCCAGCCCCGTCAAAGCATGGTCAAAACCACCCCAAAGCCATCCCACCTTCAAAACACCGTCAAACCCACCCCACCCACCCGCACCCCTTCTAAACAGGCCCAACCCACCCCGAGTCCATTCAAAACATGGCCAAACCCACCCCAGTCCATTCAAAGCATGGTCAAACCCAGCCAAACCCACCCCAAACCCACGCTGAACCCACCCCAAACCCACCCGCTATTCTCAGTCCCTTCAAAACATGGTCAAACCCACTCCAAACCCACGTGCACAACCCTGTCGCTGGGGACGTCGCCCGTCCCCAAAATCTTCTTCTTCATTGGGCGCATGGCAACTGAAAATCCGGGCCTGCAACACGCTTAAATATCTTTGCTGTTCAAAGCCCAAGCCTGCCAAAAAACTTTCATTCTGCAATGTCTAGCAAACGACTCTGCACAACCGCAGAAAACGTTGAGGCCACATTGGTCAACTCCCCAGAGCTTGAAGCGTGACTCCTATCCACAGAAAACACCAACAAAGACCTGCAGCTCAACTGGCGGGCCAGCAGCATTCCCAGGACGAAGCCCAAATTATGGGGAAGTCGGGCGGCCCCGCTTTCAGGGCCGCAAAACACAAGCAATTCTGGCTTCGCCAGGACGGGCCTCCACAGTTGCAGTTCTGCCTCACTGCAGCATTACAAAGGCGAGCGTGCAGCTGCTTCGGACAAGCCCCCGCACGCTCAGCGCGACGCTGCCCAAAGTTACTAGAAAAAGGGCAGGCGCGATCGGGTTGCTTGCGCCCACAGGCTCAAATTCAAGGGCCAAAAAAGCGGGCCGTCTCGCGGCCCCAAAAATGGGGCCGCGAAATGGACCCAGCTCCCGCAGTACAATTTGGAACTAGATTGGGGGGTGAAACTGCGACCCCAAAATTGGGGCCGTTTGGCGGCCCCAGTTTTGGGGCCGCGAATTCTTCTATTTTTGGCGCTTTCCAGACTGCTACACTCAGGCGACTCTGGCCCACAGACAAGCACTCAACGCGGAAAGAGCAATTACTGAGAACCACGACCTCCGCAGGCAGCTTTCTTGTGGAAGTGATCAACATGAGAGAAACTTGCACAGTTGCAGTTCTGCCTCACTGCAGCATTACAAAGGCGAGCGTGCAGCTGCTTCGGACAAGCCCCCGCACGCTCAGCGCGACGCTGCCCAAAGTTACTAGAAAAAGGGCAGGCGCGATCGGGTTGCTTGCGCCCACAGGCTCAAATTCAAGGGCCAAAAAAGCGGGCCGTCTCGCGGCCCCAAAAATGGGGCCGCGAAATGGACCCAGCTCCCGCAGTACAATTTGGAACTAGATTGGGGGGGTGAAACTGCGACCCCAAAATTGGGGCCGTTTGGCGGCCCCAGTTTTGGGGCCGCGAATTCTTCTATTTTTGGCGCTTTCCAGACTGCTACACTCAGGCGACTCTGGCCCACAGACAAGCACTCAACGTGGAAAGAGCAATTACTGAGAACCACGACCTCCGCAGGCAGCTTTCTTGTGGAAGTGATCAACATGAGAGAAACTTGCACAGGGGAGGCCCACACACCCGAAGCCAGAATTGCCTGGATTTTTCGACCCCAGATTTCGAGGTCACAGAATCACAGCTGCAAGCCTCACGCGCACACGGCCTTCTGCTTCTACTATGTTACTATACACTTTCAGCTAATAGTCACGTGCTCTTCCCGCAACTCTACCCCTGCCCACTTACGCAGCGTCGCTAATCAAGAGTAGAGGGGCACCAACTGTAGCTCTGGCGGAGTCGGCGTGACAAGCCTCGGCGGAGTCGGCGGAGTCCTCGCAAATTGCAATTAACCAATAAAGTGCCGTGGAGTCCTAGGTTTCCCGGAATAACAAAACAATGTTTTTTAATTCGGGAACACAACGACTCCGCCGTTCGCGGGCAGCTCGCCACCTTGGTCCGTTTTGTTAAGACTCTACGGGGGTGGAGGGCCTCCACCATGCAGCAGGAAAGTGACCTTCGCTATGTTCTCAAGCAGGTTAAGCCGAGGCAGGAACTCGGTCTCCTAGCACTTGCTGTGGAAATCAAGCCCCCTTCCCAGCCTCTTCAAAACACAGTCAACCCCCCCTCACCCCAACCCTTTCAAAAGAGGTCACACCCAACCCAGCCCCTTCATAGCATGGTCAAACCCGCCCAAGCCCACCCCAAGCCCACCCGGAAGCTACCCTCAGCGCCTTCAAAACATGGTCAAACCCATCCCAGCCCCGTCAAAGCATGGTCAAAACCACCCCAAAGCCATCCCACCTTCAAAACACGGTCAAACCCACCCCCACCCACCCGCACCCCTTCTAAACAGGCCCAACCCACCCCGAGTCCATTCAAAACACGGTCAAACCCACCCCAGTCCATTCAAAGCATGGTCAAACCCAGCCAAACCCACCCCAAACCCACGCTGAACCCACCCCAAACCCACCCGCTATTCTCAGTCCCTTCAAAACATGGTCAAACCCACTCCAAACCCACGTGCACAACCCTGTCGCTGGGGACGTCGCCCGTCCCCAAAATCTTCTTCTTCATTGGGCGCATGGCAACTTAAAATCCGGGCCTGCAACACGCTTAAATATCTTTGCTGTTCAAAGCCCAAGCCTGCCAAAAAACTTTCATTCTGCAATGTCTAGCAAACGACTCTGCACAACCGCAGAAAACGTTGAGGCCACATTGGTCAACTCCCCAGAGCTTGAAGCGTGACTCCTATCCACAGAAAACACCAACAAAGACCTGCAGCTCAACTGGCGGGCCAGCAGCATTGCCAGGACGAAGCCCAAATTATGGGGAAGTCGGGCGGCCCCGCTTTCAGGGCCGCAAAACACAAGCAATTCTGGCTTCGCCAGGACGGGCCTCCACAGTTGCAGTTCTGCCTCACTGCAGCATTACAAAGGCGAGCGTGCAGCTGCTTCGGACAAGCCCCCGCACGCTCAGCGCGACGCTGCCCAAAGTTACTAGAAAAAGGGCAGGCGCGATCGGGTTGCTTGCGCCCACAGGCTCAAATTCAAGGGCCAAAAAAGCGGGCCGTCTCGCGGCCCCAAAAATGGGGCCGCGAAATGGACCCAGCTCCCGCAGTACAATTTGGAACTAGATTGGGGGGGTGAAACTGCGACCCCAAAATTGGGGCCGTTTGGCGGCCCCAGTTTTGGGGCCGCGAATTCTTCTATTTTTGGCGCTTTCCAGACTGCTACACTCAGGCGACTCTGGCCCACAGACGAGCACTCAACGTGGAAAGAGCAATTACTGAGAACCACGACCTCCGCAGGCAGCTTTCTTGTGGAAGTGATCAACATGAGAGAAACTTGCACAGTTGCAGTTCTGCCTCACTGCAGCATTACAAAGGCGAGCGTGCAGCTGCTTCGGACAAGCCCCCGCACGCTCAGCGCGACGCTGCCCAAAGTTACTAGAAAAAGGGCAGGCGCGATCGGGTTGCTTGCGCCCACAGGCTCAAATTCAAGGGCCAAAAAAGCGGGCCGTCTCGCGGCCCCAAAAATGGGGCCGCGAAATGGACCCAGCTCCCGCAGTACAATTTGGAACTAGATTGGGGGGGTGAAACTGCGACCCCAAAATTGGGGCCGTTTGGCGGCCCCAGTTTTGGGGCCGCGAATTCTTCTATTTTTGGCGCTTTCCAGACTGCTACACTCAGGCGACTCTGGCCCACAGACAAGCACTCAACGTGGAAAGAGCAATTACTGAGAACCACGACCTCCGCAGGCAGCTTTCTTGTGGAAGTGATCAACATGAGAGAAACTTGCACAGGGGAGGCCCACACACCCGAAGCCAGAATTGCCTGGATTTTTCGACCCCAGATTTGGAGGTCACAGAATCACAGCTGCAAGCCTCACGCGCACACGGCCTTCTGCTTCTACTATGTTACTATACACTTTCAGCTAATAGTCACGTGCTCTTCCCGCAACTCTACCCCTGCCCACTTACGCAGCGTCGCTAATCAAGAGTAGAGGGGCACCAACTGTAGCTCTGGCGGAGTCGGCGTGACAAGCCTCGGCGGAGTCGGCGGAGTCCTCGCAAATTGCAATTAACCAATAAAGTGCCGTGGAGTCCTAGGTTTCCGGAATAACAAAACAATGTTTTTTAATTCGGGAACACAACGACTCCGCCGTTCGCGGGCAGCTCGCCACCTTGGTCCGTTTTGTTAAGACTCTACGGGGGTGGAGGGCCTCCACCATGCAGCAGGAAAGTGACCTTCGCTATGTTCTCAAGCAGGTTAAGCCGAGGCAGGAACTCGGTCTCCTAGCACTTGCTGTGGAAATCAAGCCCCCTTCCCAGCCTCTTCCAAACACAGTCAACCCCCCCTCACCCCAACCCTTTCAAAAGAGGTCACACCCAACCCAGCCCCTTCATAGCATGGTCAAACCCGCCCAAGCCCACCCCAAGCCCACCCGGAAGCTACCCTCATCCCAGCCCCGTCAAAGCATGGTCAAAACCACCCCAAAGCCATCCCACCTTCAAAACACGGTCAAACCCACCCCCACCCACCCGCACCCCTTCTAAACAGGCCCAACCCACCCCGAGTCCATTCAAAACATGGCCAAACCCACCCCAGTCCATTCAAAGCATGGTCAAACCCAGCCAAACCCACCCCAAACCCACGCTGAACCCACCCCAAACCCACCCGCTATTCTCAGTCCCTTCAAAACATGGTCAAACCCACTCCAAACCCACGTGCACAACCCTGTCGCTGGGGACGTCGCCCGTCCCCAAAATCTTCTTCTTCATTGGGCGCATGGCAACTTAAAATCCGGGCCTGCAACACGCTTAAATATCTTTGCTGTTCAAAGCCCAAGCCTGCCAAAAAACTTTCATTCTGCAATGTCTAGCAAACGACTCTGCACAACCGCAGAAAACGTTGAGGCCACATTGGTCAACTCCCCAGAGCTTGAAGCGTGACTCCTATCCACAGAAAACACCAACAAAGACCTGCAGCTCAACTGGCGGGCCAGCAGCATTGCCAGGACGAAGCCCAAATTATGGGGAAGTCGGGCGGCCCCGCTTTCAGGGCCGCAAAACACAAGCAATTCTGGCTTCGCCAGGACGGGCCTCCACAGTTGCAGTTCTGCCTCACTGCAGCATTACAAAGGCGAGCGTGCAGCTGCTTCGGACAAGCCCCCGCACGCTCAGCGCGACGCTGCCCAAAGTTACTAGAAAAAGGGCAGGCGCGATCGGGTTGCTTGCGCCCACAGGCTCAAATTCAAGGGCCAAAAAAGCGGGCCGTCTCGCGGCCCCAAAAATGGGGCCGCGAAATGGACCCAGCTCCCGCAGTACAATTTGGAACTAGATTGGGGGGTGAAACTGCGACCCCAAAATTGGGGCCGTTTGGCGGCCCCAGTTTTGGGGCCGCGAATTCTTCTATTTTTGGCGCTTTCCAGACTGCTACACTCAGGCGACTCTGGCCCACAGACAAGCACTCAACGTGGAAAGAGCAATTACTGAGAACCACGACCTCCGCAGGCAGCTTTCTTGTGGAAGTGATCAACATGAGAGAAACTTGCACAGTTGCAGTTCTGCCTCACTGCAGCATTACAAAGGCGAGCGTGCAGCTGCTTCGGACAAGCCCCCGCACGCTCAGCGCGACGCTGCCCAAAGTTACTAGAAAAAGGGCAGGCGCGATCGGGTTGCTTGCGCCCACAGGCTCAAATTCAAGGGCCAAAAAAGCGGGCCGTCTCGCGGCCCCAAAAATGGGGCCGCGAAATGGACCCAGCTCCCGCAGTACAATTTGGAGCTAGATTGGGGGGGTGAAACTGCGACCCCAAAATTGGGGCCGTTTGGCGGCCCCAGTTTTGGGGCCGCGAATTCTTCTATTTTTGGCGCTTTCCAGACTGCTACACTCAGGCGACTCTGGCCCACAGACAAGCACTCAACGTGGAAAGAGCAATTACTGAGAACCACGACCTCCGCAGGCAGCTTTCTTGTGGAAGTGATCAACATGAGAGAAACTTGCACAGGGGAGGCTCACACACCCGAAGCCAGAATTGCCTAGATTTTCCGACCCCAGATTTGGAGGTCACAGAATCACAGCTGCAAGCCTCACGCGCACACGGCCTTCTGCTTCTACTATCTGATACACTTCCAGCTAATAGTCACGTGCTCTTCCCGCAACTCTACCCCTGCCCACTTACGCGGCGTCGCTAATCAAGATTAGAGGGGCACCTACTTCTGTAGCTCTGGCGGAGTCGGCGTGACAAGCCTCGGCGGAGTCGGCAGAGTCCTCGCAAATTGCAATTTACCAATAGAGTGCCGTGGAGTCCTAGGCTTCCCGGAATAACAAAACAATGTTTTTTAATTCGGGAACACAACGACTCCGCCGTTCGCGGGCAGCTCGCCACCTTGGTCCGTTTTGTTAAGACTCTACGGGGGTGGAGGGCCTCCACCATGCAGCAGGAAAGTGACCTTCGCTATGTTCTCAAGCAGGTTAAGCCGAGGCAGGAACTCGGTCTCCTAGCACTTGCTGTGGAAATCAAGCCCCCTTCCCAGCCTCTTCCAAACACAGTCAACCCCCCCTCACCCCAACCCTTTCAAAAGAGGTCACACCCAACCCAGCCCCTTCATAGCATGGTCAAACCCGCCCAAGCCCACCCCAAGCCCACCCGGAAGCTACCCTCATCCCAGCCCCGTCAAAGCATGGTCAAAACCACCCCAAAGCCATCCCACCTTCAAAACACGGTCAAACCCACCCCCACCCACCCGCACCCCTTCTAAACAGGCCCAACCCACCCCGAGTCCATTCAAAACATGGCCAAACCCACCCCAGTCCATTCAAAGCATGGTCAAACCCAGCCAAACCCACCCCAAACCCACGCTGAACCCACCCCAAACCCACCCGCTATTCTCAGTCCCTTCAAAACATGGTCAAACCCACTCCAAACCCACGTGCACAACCCTGTCGCTGGGGACGTCGCCCGTCCCCAAAATCTTCTTCTTCATTGGGCGCATGGCAACTTAAAATCCGGGCCTGCAACACGCTTAAATATCTTTGCTGTTCAAAGCCCAAGCCTGCCAAAAAACTTTCATTCTGCAATGTCTAGCAAACGACTCTGCACAACCGCAGAAAACGTTGAGGCCACATTGGTCAACTCCCCAGAGCTTGAAGCGTGACTCCTATCCACAGAAAACACCAACAAAGACCTGCAGCTCAACTGGCGGGCCAGCAGCATTGCAAGGACGAAGCCCAAATTATGGGGAAGTCGGGCGGCCCCGCTTTCAGGGCCGCAAAACACAAGCAATTCTGGCTTCGCCAGGACGGGCCTCCACAGTTGCAGTTCTGCCTCACTGCAGCATTACAAAGGCGAGCGTGCAGCTGCTTCGGACAAGCCCCCGCACGCTCAGCGCGACGCTGCCCAAAGTTACTAGAAAAAGGGCAGGCGCGATCGGGTTGCTTGCGCCCACAGGCTCAAATTCAAGGGCCAAAAAAGCGGGCCGTCTCGCGGCCCCAAAAATGGGGCCGCGAAATGGACCCAGCTCCCGCAGTACAATTTGGAACTAGATTGGGGGGGTGAAACTGCGACCCCAAAATTGGGGCCGTTTGGCGGCCCCAGTTTTGGGGCCGCGAATTCTTCTCTTTTTGGCGCTTTCCAGACTGCTACACTCAGGCGACTCTGGCCCACAGACAAGCACTCAACGTGGAAAGAGCAATT
>CAJNDS010001023.1:0-40924 GCA_905221605.1 Symbiodinium natans
CCGACTTTCTCGATGCCGCTCTCGAATCAAGAGCACAAGATCGTGACGTCTGCCGCGTCTCACCCAAAACCATGCTGCGCGCTCTCTCCTGGCTCGCCCGGACGGCACAGATGGAAGCCCTCCTCAGCATGGTCTCAAACGCCATCATTCAAGCCTTTGCCTGGGATTGCCCGCCCAGAGATCGCAAAGAAGCCCTGCCCCTGCCCATGGCCTGTGTCGTCGCCTGGGAAGAGATTGTCACCAGCCTCCGGCACACAGCTGGTTCTACTGCTTGGAGCTTTCCTCCTGGCATACCATGCCTGCCTGCGCTTCGGCGACTTGCAACGAGTCCGCCTCTCCAGCCTCAGCCTCACAGCCCAGTCCCTTCGCCTCAGCCTCACAGCCCAGTCCCTTCGCGGGATCTGCTGGTCCACCAAGACATCGCGCACAGGACAGCCGTTCGCTGTGACCCTGACAGGCCTGTCAGGTCGCTGCACAGCAAGCTCATGGTGCCTAAACTACCTCCTATGCCTACACAGATGCTGGCTGGCCACAGAGGCTTTCTGGAACTCGGAACTCGAGCCGGATTTCCTGCTTCCTGTCCTGCCCAATTGGGCCTCCAAAGCCACAACAGACTTCGCCTTTCGGTCGCCTATGTCTTACTCACAGGCCCTGCCTGCCTTGCGCGCCTGCATGCAACTTACCAGCCCTAAGGCCCCTAACACTGCATGCAGTGACGAGGCCAGCGCCTTCACAATCCACAGCCTCAAAGTCGGCCTCCTCAGCGCCGCCAAACAACAACGCCTGCCCGAAGACGCCCGCCGCACCGCCGGCCATCACAAAAGTAGTGCCGAGCTTTACGGCAGAGACGACACGGTCGATAGCCTATGGGTGCAAACCACCGTGTCCCAGAAGGTGGCAGACGGTTGGCGCCCCTCGCGCCCAATCGCCCGTGGGGGTCAAGCCCCCGCCACCGAACCGCCTTTCTCGGTGCCTAGACACGCTGCCCCGAGCAGCCTAACCCTCGCCCATCTGGAGCCCCGCCTGCGCCGTTTCCTATACCGCAGGGATGTTCGTTTCATGCAGGCAAGCGGCCAAGCAGCCGGCACTAACGACGCCTCCGACGACTCCAGCCTCTACTCAGACACCTCTCAGAACTCCTCGGAAGAGGATACCAGCCCCACGGAGGCCCCTCCGCCACGTAAGACTGGCACAGCCTCCGATATCAACAGCATCATCCTTGCAAATGGCCCGTGGGGAGCCGTGCATATGGCACACATTGCCTCTGACACCCAATGGCGCACAGCCTGCGGGATACTGATCGGCCCAGCCGGAATGGAGCTTACAGGGCCTTCTGCTGCAAATGGCCTACGAGGCCACTGGTTGCTCCTGCCTCAGGTTCTGCGTCGCCTCGCGCAGCGACAATAGCCCTACTCAAGCCTCCATTAACAAACTCTTCACAACGGCCTTTCCGCTCAGCTTCTTCCTGGAGAAGGTGGCCTCCTGGGCCCACGCACGCGGCCTAGAATTGGAAATCGGCCATATTCCCGGAGCCAAGAACACCGACGCTGACGACCTAAGCCGAAACCGCCTAGCGAAGTTCTCTCGCTCTAGCCATGCCCGCAGATTCCAGGTGCACCTTTCGCACTTGCACAAGTCGGCCCATGAGGTTAGCCTAGCCTCTGCTGACGTGCCATGGAGCCAAGGTCTCCTGGACATAGCGTCCCCTGCACAAGCCTAGTCAGACCACACGCGGTGGGGGTGCCAGGCCTTAACTTCACTGGTCTGCCCCGGGCCGCTAAAGTGGGGGTATGCCATGCATCAGGACCGGAGCCTCTCGCCTGAGAGGCTGCCCGGCCTGATTGCCAAACTCGCCCAGAGCAGCACCCGCGAAAAAAGGCCATCGCAGGCAGGGTAGGACGCTGTTGCCCCTAATCCCCCTCCCGTAGGGTCTTTGGGATCTAGAGGGCTCGTTCTACCCGCTCGTCCCAACTAGGGTTAGGTCTTGCAGTGGGCGTTGTCTGAACGCACTGGGTTTTTGTTTCCCAGGTGTTTTGACACGCACGAATCATGACCGCCCATGTTCGCCCACGCCCAGCTGGCTTCTGGCTCAGCTGGCCCCGACCTAACCCGAGTTGGGGCCATGCATAGCGTGTGAGCATCTTTTTCGCCCGCCCTCCCTTGCCCTGCTCACTCAACGCCAGACTCCAAACACTCTCCACATAGCCGACAGCCCTCTGCCTTGAGAGTGGAGTAGCCCAGTACACTGCCTCCCAAAGCGGAGTAGCCCAGTACACTGCCGCATTATTGCCTCCCAAAGAGGGGGTATGCCATGCATCAGGACCGGAGCCTCTCGCCTGAGAGGCTGCCCGGCCTGATTGCCAAACTCGCCCAGAGCAGCACCCGTGAAAAAAGGCCATCGCATGCAGGGTAGGACGCTGTTGCCCCTAATCCCCCTCCCGTAGGGTCTTTGGGATCTAGAGGGCTCGTTCTACCCGCTCGTCCCCAACTAGGGTTAGGTCTTGCAGTGGGCGTTGTCTGAACGGCCCGTTAGCGTGGGCGCTGTGGAGACCTGGCGACAATGAAGCCGTGGAAATTTCTGAATGCAGATGAGCTCTCCCTCTGCCTCTCCCTTTCCCTCTCCCTCTCCCCCTCTCCCACTCTCCCTCTCCCACTCTCCCTCTCTCCTTCTCCCTCCCTCTCCCTCCCCCCCCCCGCACTGGGTTTTTGTTTCCCAGGTGTTTTTGACACGCACGAATCATGACCGCCCATGTTCGCCCACGCCAGCTGGCTTCTGGCTCAGCTGGCCCCGACCTAACCCGAGTTTGGGGCCATGCATAGCGTGTGAGCATCTTTTTCGCCCGCCCTCCCTTGCCCTGCTCACTCAACGCCAGACTCCAAACACTCTCCACATAGCCGACAGCCCTCTGCCTTGAAGAGTGGAGTAGCCCAGTACACTTGCCTCCCAAAGCGGAGTAGCCCCTGCCGCATTATGCCCCCATGCCATGCATCAGGACCGGAGCCTCTCGCCTGAGAGGCTGCCCGGCCTGATTGCCAAACTCGCCCAGAGCAGCACCGTGAAAAAAGGCCATCGCATGCAGGGTAGGACGCTGTTGCCCCTAATCCCCCTCCGTAGGGTCTTTGGGATCTAGAGGGCTCGTTCTACCCGCTCGTCCCCAACTAGGGTTAGGTCTTGCAGTGGGCGTTGTCTGAACGGCCCGTTAGCGGGCGCTGTGGAGACCTGGCGACAATGAAGCCGTGGAAATTTCTGAATGCAGATGAGCTCTCCCTCTGCCTCTCCCTTTCCCTCTCCCTCTCCCCCACTCTCCCACTCTCCCTCTCCCACTCTCCCTCTCTCTCTTCTCCCTCCCTCTCCCTCCCCCCCCCCCCCCCTCTCTCTCTCTCTCTCTCTCTCTCTCTCTCTCTCTCTCTCTCTCTCTCTCTCTCTCTCTCTTTCTCTCTCTTTCCCTCTCCCTCTCAGTGCTGTCGGTGCGCTGGTTTCACACTGAGCTGATTGGGAGACGTCGCGCGCTGATGGGCTGTGATAAAACCCCACATACCCCCACTCAACGTGCTGCCCCCGCCCCAACTCCACGATCGCGGAACCCTTACTTTGGAATCTTATGGAATTCTTCTTGAGCTTGTGAGTGCAAAACCTTCTTTGAATGCTGCAGCAATGTCTTGAAGCTTCCCACGTGGCACCACAGCATGCGCATGCACGTACTCACGCACACATACACACATTACCAAGTCAAACCCGGACCATGGGGCTGCTGCGAGAGTTCGTGTGCCCAGTCGGAGGAGGGGAGGGGGACTCCCCTTGTGGTGTGGTTTGTGGGGTTTTGGGCTGAAGGATTTCAGGGTTAAGGTTGTTGGGGTTTGGAGTTTCGGTCCGGGTTTGGGCGCAGATAAGGGTTCTCAGGGTCCAGGGTTTTTGTTTCGGGCTTAGTAGTTAAAGTTTACAGGACCCGACTTTCTACCCGACTTTCTAGAGCCTGACGTCCCCTGCGCCCTAGATTTCAGAAGCCCTTGATTGAAGGCATTTCCTCAATTAAAGGTATAGCGAAAATCCCCATGTGGGAGCTTTAAAACTAAGGTGCTTGAGTCTCGTGGGAAGCCACATTGGACTGAATCATAAAGAATTCTGTTGAGCCTCCGAGCTTAAACAAGTGTAGTCGAGGCGGCAGAGAATAGGTGGAGTTTGGCATCGGTGGCTTGGGATGTAGACGTTGCTAGCGCTGGTTTGGAATGGAGATGCGATGTGTCAGAGCGCAGCTTTCTGATGTGGACACCTGCCCGTCAACCTGTTAAGTGGATGGTTTGATGATATGCGACGTATAGATATTATTTAGCTGGCAAGTGTCACAACATCAGTGAATGGCGTACTGGGGTTTAAGCCCTCAACCGGGGTGCTTTCAGACGTGACTAAACGTGCTGCTAACGACCCAAAGCAATCGCCACGTAGCCGAAACCCTGAAGGCCCTGACCAGACCTAGAACTCAACACCGCTACGCACCCTAACTCTGGGGAACGAGGGCCACACTGAGTCGGTCCCCGTATCCTTTAACTACTAAACCCGAAACCAAACTCTGAACCCTGAGAACGCTTGCCTCAGCGCAAACCTGGACCGAAACTCCAAAACCTGGACCCTCATTATATCACTGCTGAAGTTCTACTCCTCAACCCCAACCGAACCACATTATTACGTCGTGTGATCCCTCCCAATAGCGTCCTGCCCCGCCCATGGGGTTTCGAACAATTAGGCTTTGGCGGCTTGGGGTTTAGAGTCTACGTGGGGCACTTTGTGAAACTCGTGAACCGGCAGGAGATTGAGGTCGAGGCGGGACGCGTGAGTTGCTTGCAGAATTTCGGAGATGTCGTACATGGTGGAGGTATTGCGCCAAAGCCTAAACATCCAACTTCAAAATCCAAATCTCAAGCACCCAGAAGGGAGGAGCATTTAGGAAATGACCATCTATTTTGAGCTGAATACTCTGAACCCGAAAATGCCCTTTAAGGCCCTGGGTCAAGGGAGCTGCGTGCTTGAGGCTCAGGGAGCATAAATGAATTCCACGCACGTATGTCCCCCCCCCCCCCCAAAAAAAAAGAAAAGAAAGGTTTTTAGTAGGGTTTTGACTGGCTAAGGAAGGTGGACACGCTTTAGGAACAACCCTCCAGCACACATCCATGGCTTGGGGCTTCACGGGGGATAGGGGTTTGGCTTTGGGGCACGGAGTTTTAGGACTTTCGCGGGTCCTCAGGCATACGCGGACAGGGGCTGCGTGGTGGCCAGCAGGGGAGATGTGATCGAGAAGTCCCAGGCCAAACAGTCGGAGTTTGGGCTGGAAGCAGTTCAGGTTTTTTTTGGGTTTAATTAGGGTTTAGCACCAAACCCCTCAAACTATGCATTCTTGCTCTTCCCTGACATGATCCTGAGGACATTCATTTTGAAGTCCATGTAAGCACGGGCGATCATGGGTAGTTGTGCTGCTTGCGGTATCAGGTGCTGCTGGGGTGCAGCCAGACCCAACTACCGCTCGAGGCCTGACCCGAAACCCAAACAGCCAAGCAGGGCTGAGGACAGAAGTGTGCTTGACGGCAGACGCACAAACCTGCCTGCCCGATGCGCAAACGACAGCTCCAAATTCGCTTACTTTGCGCTCGGGAACTGATCGCCCAAACATAACACCCTTAACATCCCTTGACCCAACGTGTGGCGGCACCACAGACCACGAGACGGGATTAAAGGCCAGAATGTTGTACAATCTTCGCAGGCGAAGTTGTAGCGCAAACCCGAGGCAGTCCGATGGCCATGACCGTGGCGGAGGTAGTTTTAACTCACGGCATCTACTGAGGGTGAAACAACAGCTCACCAAGAGGAACCCTGCAGCAACCTGATGTTTGAAGCTCTTAGGGCTGGGACTCTAGAGCCCTGCTGCAAAGGTATGATGCCCGAGACAACTCCCGAGACCTGAAACCGTGCGTTTTCAGTCCGAGCCTCACCCAAACGTTCCCAAATTAAGTTAAAACGCTGCATGGCGCATCACTCGTTGCTGTGTCCGTTTCTGGAAGTTACCTGCTGGGCTAATTGCTGGGCCGCCATCGAGGGAGCCGGGAAACAAGACTGAGAGATTGTTCAAGGGGTCCGCTGCTTTCTCTCATCATTCAGGCCAGGCTTAGCCGACCTGAAGCGATGTCAGCAGGCCGTAGCAGGAAGACCCTTGCAACATCCCGGTATCGGACGATGCCAAAAACAAGAACAAGGGAACTGCTTATGTGCAAGATGAGGGGTGCAGCCTACCCTGTCATGCTTCTATCAGTCGCTCGTCTCGTGCGCGAACTTGCGCAAAAGAGCAAAGAAGGTGGATCATCCTCGACTCGCCTTTGCTTGGTCTTTCCTTGCGAGGGCTTTGCTTCAGAGGATTTCCATTTTCCTCCTTGTGCTTCGACTCTGGATACCGGTCAAGTGTATCTTCAGCATGGCCATTCGATGGATTCTCGGTGCTGGCATGGCATGCATGCATGAAGGCGTCACCAGGGGAGCCCTTCACCACGGACCTTTCAAACATTGACGGCGGCCGGCCATGTGCTCAGAGAGCTTTGAGGGCGCAAAGGTTCAAGTCTTTTTGGTTGGCAAAGTCGTCTGCACCTGCGCAAGTTTGATTGCTGGTGCCCGTGCAAACCGGGTCGCTGCACCTGCGCACAGAGTCCAGGCAGTGTGTCGCCAAGTAACAAAGCCACTCCGCCAATTGCCTGCTAATGTGAATCTGCAATCCAGGATTCAGAGGCTTGAGCCCTCAACTGGAGCCGGTGCGAGCTATGGCTATCCGATCGTGAGTCACGCAGCCCTGACACACGACGAAGGCAAACACAGATTCTCATCAATGCCACGCAGGGTGGCGGGCTTGCAGAGGAGACGTGGGAGCTCGGGTTTGGAGCACTCGAAGTAGTTAGCAGTTAAATCCTTTCCACGAAAATCTGATTAGCCTTTTCGTCCGTCTCAGCACAGCTGGTAAGGGTGTGGGGGGTAGTCACGCAGACAGGATACTTGTTGAGTCAGCACGCCCCTTCCAGTCCTTGCTCCCATGCTCTCGGTAGGGATTGCAAACGACAAATGCCCGACGAGCACGCCTGGCCTTGCCTCAAGTCTACATCAAATGGTTGCTAGAGATACGTAATTACCTGCACGCCGTGACCGAGCAAGAGTCGTTTGCCGCAGCCTTTGCACAACCCTCCAACTCTGTGCTGCAGTTAAGAAGCACGCAGTACAGCCTGGGGCATTCTGCAAGAGCACCCGTCCTGTTTGGCAGAAGCTGCACGACAAGCTCCCAGCCCAGCCGATTCCAACAGCGTCAGCAAAGCCGCAGTCGGATGCCAAGACTTTTCTTCACAGAGGTTTCACTTGAATGAGTCTAAGGTGTCGAATCTTGCAGCTTAGGGCTTAACCTCTGTTGTTTTGCTGTCTGGGACCAGGGAGACAAGCGTGTGATTCGAGCGGTTCGGGGTGGGGGTGGGGCTGGTAGTGGGGTTAAGGGGAGGGGGGTGGGTGGATGTGGGTTTTGGATCTACCCGCAACCCCAAACTCAACGACTCGGGTTTTGGGTCCATCACATGGGCCAGGCCAGGCGCATCAGAGCAGTCCCCCCCACCGAGCGACTTCTTGGGCTCGGCCCTCCATTTAGCCAAGTCTGAACCCGACATCCCTTCAAAGTTTCCCCAAGACCTTACATCTCTTGTAAGTCCCTAAAACCAGAATGCTCAACGCCTCAGCCCTGAAGCTGTCACTGGAACATTCATGCACAGCCCCGGAAAGGCACTAAAGCCCCTCTAAGCTCCAAATCCCTCAACGCCACTACAAGGAGTTTGCCGACGCTCCTGCTTTCCAAGCCCCAGGTCCCGCTTCTTGACTCGGGGGGTTAGGGCTTCAGGTTTAGGGTTTGTCGGGCTTGGGCCCAAAATGTTGGCGGCTCGAAGAACTGCATGTTTAGGTATGTGCATTGCAAGACTTCTTCGCTTCTTCAACTAGCACGATGTCCACACCATACTGCGGCGACGAACTGCTCACTGGCGATTGTGAGGGACCATTAAAGCTATTCTTGGGGTTCTTCGAATATGACTGAGACCCCACCAAAAAACACAAAAAGCACAACTCAGCCCTAAGCCTCAGGTCCCATGCCTAGGACCTCGTAGAAACCTGCGTTGAAACCTGCGTTGAGACTTTCTTGAAACTTCCGTTGAAACCTGCGCTGAGAGAGTGTTGAGACATCGTGTAAGCCTCGGTCTACACCTCCGTTGAGACATCGTCGAAACCCTCGTTGAAACCCCCATTGAAACCTCCACTGAAGCCTCCATTGAAACCTCGATTGAAATCTCCATTGAAACCTCCATTAAAACCTGCGTCGTTGAAGCCCTCGTTGCAACCTCCGTGGAGACATTGTGTCGAAACCTCCCGTCCACCTTTTGTAAGACCTCAGCTCAAGCCTTACAACAAGCAGATCGTCTGGTTTTCACTCAGCCCTCTTTTGGTCGAAGCCAATCCACCTTTTGCGAGACTTCTGTTCAAGCCTTACAAAAGGCATGTTGTTGGTATCCAACAAGCCAAACGCAGTTGTCCTGTGACAAACAACACGTTCGTTTCAGGCTTGTCCCAAGAACCAGTTCCTTAGCTGAAGCAATATAGAAGACGACAAACATCCAAAAACAGGTGCAGAAAACCGTCAAGTTCGTTTTGGTGCAGCTCAAGATTGGTTGTTTCCTTGCTTCGAGATAAAAGGCGAGGTGGGTCCAGGGTTTGTCTGGATGCAGTTCAACATTGAAGGATGCAAGCTAAAAACAAATCTTGAGCTGCACCAAAGGACTGTGTTGGGTTCTCCTAACAAGCCAAATGCAACTTTCCTCTTGTTTAACATCGTTTTCTGGCTTGTTCCATGGACTCGAATGCCAAAAGGCCGTAACCAATGCGCAAAGCTGTCTGTCAATCCTGAGTTGTTGCTGTCCCTTTTGTTGTGATATCTTTTTGCAAGAACATCGTTGTCGGAACCTCGTGCGGAACTAAGGCACCGCAAATAACGTGGAACTAACTCCCTGAGTGGAAAAGCGCCCGAGTTTTTCTTCACTGGAAAGGTGCGATCTTGAAGCTTTCAAAGAACTGCGCGCAGCCCGAAAACATCGCAAATAACGTGGAGAGCCGAAAGTTGGAATTTCTACGTAAAAACGAGGCCCAAAACGCCGTAGGGTACAGCGATATCGCGTGTTTTGCGCATGTCGTAGACAGGCAAACTGGTAGTCGCGGCATGTTGCGTGTCCAAAACACCGCAAATAATACGGAACTCCAACGAACTCCAGCCTTTGGAGTGCTCGTGCGTGCCCAAAGATTGGACTCAAATGCTGTAGGGGTGCGCAAAGTGAATGCCAAGGTGACAGTTCAGGCCGACGCCGCTGGATGCGCACTTTTGCTAAGAGGGTGTCTCGATTTTGCTTTTTCGTGGTTGCGGATGACCAGGCTAAGACCAGGCAAGGGTACGTTTGACCAATCTGCTCGAAGGAAGGCGTCCGACATGATGAGCGAACTTCCAATATTGCCGTAGACATTTCCCCGGCCAGTTTTGCAAGTTGAAAGGTTCGCTGAAGTCGCGTACCCGTTGTTTCCCAGCTATGCAATCTTTCATGTCAAGGTAAACTCCAATCCAGTCCGGGTGGCGGGCTCATAAAGTGCCATGAAAAATAGCCCGCACAAAAGTCGTTTTTTCCTTGTGCACTTCGTTCATGCGTTCGCTCGTTTGCTTGTCATCTCAAATTCACGCACCACTGAACTCGTTGCATTCTCTACGCCTTGAACCGTGGAAGGTGGACAATGGCCCTGCTGACACAAGTCTTACTCAACAAATGACCTAGGGTCGCTGTGTGTATGAAGTACACGCATGTGAATAGCCAAAAGCCCATAGAGTTATTTTAGCAGGGCTTTTGGGCCGCCTTCGTTACGCTCACCAAAAGGCCTCATGAAAATAGCTGTATGGACTGTGGCCTTGTCTTCACCGTCCACATGCCAGCTTTGCCTCACTCTCGGGACTCCAACATCACACTTTTCCGGGCCGAAAACGTCTCAGCAGGTGAGTCCTGTAGAGTCCGTGGCTGTGGATGACCCTCTGATCGACCTACCACCCTATCGTTCAGCTGGGGAAACCTAAACCATCAACATTAAGCCTGAAATCCGGAACCCTTGACCTACACAGTTAAACTCAGAACAATACGCCCGTTTTCCAGGGCACCGAATATCCTCATTGCAGTATCCTGTTCGTCAAAAAACAAAACCCCCAAAAAGGGTAGGGTTTCAGACTTTAGGCAAATCACAAAATCCTAACCTAAAACTCTCAAACCCTTAACCCTAAACCTGCAACCCTCAACACCCGTGCAAACCCTTCAGCCCTCAAAACCCTTGGAACCCTTCAACACCCTTCAACACCCTTCAAAACCCTTCAAAACCCTTAGAGCCCTTAGAACCCTTCAAAACACTTCAACGCCCTTCAACAGTTTCAAAAACCCTTCAACACCCTTCAAACCCTTCAAAAACCCTTCAACGCCCTTCAAAGCCCTTAGAACCCTTAGAACCCTTCAACACCCTTCAAAACCCTTCAACAACCCTTAGAACCCTTCAAAACCCTTCAACACCCTTCACAACCCTTCAACACCCTTCTCTTCAGCGCCCTTCAAAAGGAGGCGCCTCCTGCGGCTCTGGCAACAGGACTCCCACGGGGATTCGCAAGGATGCTGTTGGCTTGGGGTTTACGCAAGGGTTTAAGGGTATGTTACAAGAAGGGGTGTAGGGTTGCAAGAGGGGTTTAGGGTTACAAGTTGAGGGTTACAAGAAGGGTTTAGGGTTCAAGGATGAGAAAGCGCCGGATTTAGGGTCAAAGGGGGTGGGGTTGAGATGCGACGGCAACGTCATGGCAAGAACACCAAACCCTCAAGGCTGTCACGTGTTGTGGCAGTCACCCGAACCACATGGCAGACTGGCTCAAAGTGCATTCCTGCACCGCTGATCTAGAGCCTGCCACATGCGCATGCCCATACTCTCCTAAACTCAAAGACCTGAAGCCCTAGATCCAAACTCTAAAGACCAAACCTCTCCAAACATAAGCCGAATGCCAGATGCGGCGTGCGGCCAAGCGGAGTCGAAGCCCTCAGCGTCACCCTCAGAGCACAGAGATCCGCGGTTCGAAGCCAGAAAACCCCTATCCACAGCCCCGGACCATCCGTGCAAGCCCAGAACCTTTTCCAGGCTTTATTGTTCTGGGGGCAGTTGCATCGGTTTAGTCCCAAAACCTCAATCAACAACAACAAGTGCCTCCCCGTAAGCCCCAGAAATGTCATGTCCCCGTTGATGGATTGGGGTGGGTGGTGGGGGCGTAGGTGGTGGGGGTCGGGGTGGGGGTGGTGGGTGCGGGGTTGCAACCTCCCAGCACGGACGAAACTCCGCAGAGTGGCAGCGCAGTGTTTGTGCGACAGTTCAGTGAGCATATACCCAGGCAGACCTGGCGTCCATGGAGAAGATGATCTCGGCGTTGCGCGACGAAGTGCGAAGAGGCTGGCAGAGAACAAGAGAGGCTTGGGCTTTGCATGTTTCTGGCGGGCCCCGCGCGTAGTCCTGGCTCTCAAGCAAAAGCGGGTCTGCCATTTGCGGCGCTGTGCCAGTGAGCCGAAGCCACTTCTAAAACTCGGTAGTATGCAACACAAGCACCAAACATGAACATGGGAGAAGGCCTTGAGCCATACAGGCCAAGCAACTGGTGGGTGTTCAACTTGCTGCAGGTCAAGATGTGGCCGAGCAGCACTCCGAGGTGTGGATCGCGAATAAGGAAAAGAGCAATATATTGAGAGCTTGTAAGAATCTAAGACAGAGTTTTTTGTAATTTAGAGACACTTGGCTTTCAAGTGCAATTGTGCCTCTTTGTGCCACCAACACAATTCCGCTCCCCTCAGAGGCGCTGCGGCAGGCCCGTCAGGACGCCTGGAGTTTGTTCACGGTTCTTGAGAGTGCAGGCGATGTTCATCAGGCGAATATCATGCAGTAAGACTAATAATCTCCTTGCAGTTGCTTGTTTGTGGCAGACGGCACTGGCACATGTTGGGGGTTTCAAGAAGCACTCGCAGGAGCTGGAGCAGCATTCTCTCGCCGCGCGCAGCAGTGCGACTTGCTGGCACTAGCCCCACACAGTGCTGTCACGCTTGGGCGACACCATGTGATACCATTCGCTCGTTGGTTAGCTTCTCCTTCACGGTTGCCCCCTGCCAGGCTTTGAAGCTCGCCAAGCTGTCAGAAGACATGGAGGCGCTGCGAGCAGAGAATGCCACACTCCGCCAGGCTGCAGCTCGTCCGCTTTTCAGGGTCTCTGAGGGCATCGCTGGGCAAGGGCAATGGGTCGCTTTGAAAGCGGCTGGCTCGGCAGTCTAAGCATATCTTTGGATTAGCGGGCAACGTCACTCCTCCTCCTGCCCGCCCAATCTGCGCGCCGAGCGCTTCAAGATGTTGCTATTTGCCCTTCCACGGCATGTCGAGCAAGAAAAGCTACACAGACCACAACCGACAACAAGCAAATGCCCAAAAACCGATGCCCTAGAACACTGGGAGGGCTCAGAGTTTTAGAGGCTTTCGGGCTCCTCTTGGGGTTTTATAGGGTTAGGGCGCTGTTATGGCCTTGGATTCTGAGGGGCGAGACCGCGTGCGCACACAGCAGGGCCCTCGCCGCGGCCCCGGATTTAGGTTTTGCAAGGAAGGGTGCTTGTATGTGCTTGTAAGTGCGGCGTGTGGGGCCTGAAACCATGACATGGTGGGCCATATTGCCCTTGTGATGTTGGATCAAAGCTCTCGCTACCTCGCAACTCGTGGCCTTGAAGCCAAACATAGCGAAACCCTACATGCCGAACAGGCGGGTCTGTGTTGCACTTTGAGGCGTTTCCGGGTTTGGAGGAGTTTTCGTGGGATGTACCAAGCAGTCGCTAGGTGTGTGTGTGGGGATGACATCATAGGTGTCATGAGGGTCGGTCAGAGTTTTCCGTTTCAATCATGTCAGATCCTCAATTCCATATACCCCTCCAATTAACCTCACACGCATTCTCTCAAGGTTTCCTTCTGCCCTCATTTTTCCCATCTCTGCGCGCTCATCGTGACTGCAGGGCCGGAAACGCCAACGGGTCCAGCCCTCGGCAAGTCTGCAAAGGGCTTCTTCCTGTCCCCTCAAAATCCGACGACCTAGCTCTGTGGTACCCGGTAGCCCGGTAGCCGCTTTGTCTTAACTCAAGTCGCCACCCCGCCCCCCCCTCCCCAATAAGAATGTTAAGTATGTATCATGCGGTGTGGCCCGTGGAACTTTGATATGTTAATGTTCGGTGGCTCCGGCCCCGGACTCATACTTGAGTGACGGACTGATGCATGAATCCCAGCACCACAAAGTGGCTGCGCCTGAGTTTCTTAGAATCTGCATGTGCATCGTAAACCCTAAACCCCCTAAACCCCTAAGCCCCTAAACCCTAAACCCTAAACCCTAAACCCTAGACCCTAAACCCTCAACCCTAGACCCTAAACCCTAAACCCTGAACAGTAGAGGCCTCGGAGTCCTACCCGAGACATCGATGCAACGCTGCCGTGAGGCCGCTTGCGCAACGCAGCGAATCGCGGGCGGCAACGGGAGGTGTGTGCCATGAGTGCAATGATAGAGTGTAAGGTTTAGGCGGTTTAGGGTTTAGGGTTTAGGGTGTCGGGTTTACGGTTTAGGGTTTAGGGTTTAGGGTTTAGGGATGTTTCGTTCGTTTCAGGGCGCTTGGGTTGTTTGGCGGTGGGGGGCGGGCACGTGCAAATGCGGGTTTCCGAATTAGGGCTACACCTTTTTTTGGGGGTCCTTACTATAAGGGAATCCTGCTTTTTCTATTGTCGGGGCCCCTTATCTCCTAAATCTGGAGCCCTCCAGTCGCAAAGCGCCCAAAAAGATGTCCAGAAGATGCGATGCTCCAGGAGCAGGGCCAAAGCCCGGAAGCCGGTGCTGCCACAGTCCCTAAACCCTAAGGCCTAAGCCCTAAACCCTAAACCCTGAACCCGGAACCCTGCAACCCTGAACCCTAAACCTAAACCCTAAACCCGAAACTTTCATAAAACCCTTCTCTTTTTACTTGCAGGTACGTTTCGTGCGACCAGAGTCTGATTGAAGCCCGGCAGCCAGGCCGGCGAGGAGTCGCCTAGCCGATTCCTGGAGGTGTGGAGCCTCAAAGAGATTTGTGTTTTTTGTGGATGCTAAATCTCCTTCAGCTCCTATGTGATGGCCGGAACTGGCTGTGAAACCCAGATTGGTAGGTGCAACGTTAGAGTAACTAGGGTCCGTGACCTCAACGTACAGCCGCTGACATCACTGCGATCTTCTGCTGTAAGCTGGCTGTAAGTCAGGTCTCTGGCGCGAGGCATGGTCTCCTGAAAATGTGAGACGTGAGGTCAATCCCTAAAGACCTACTGCTGGGCTTCCAACTAAGTTTCATTCTACCTGGGCTTTGGGGCTTCGGGTTGTATTTGTAGGGTGAAAGATTGACCTGGGCCCTAAACCCTAAACCCTAAACCCTAAACCCTAAACCCTAAACCCTAAACCCTAAACCCTAAACCCTAAACCCTAAACCCTAAACCCTAAACCCTAAACCCTAAACCCTAAACCCTAAAGCTCCCCAATTACCTTCAAGTCGCCTTCCGGAACCAAGGCAGCTCGTTTCCTTCCTCAGGCCGGAGCAAGGGCTTCTCAGAGGTGTTAAGGGATGCAAGCTTTGTTTCTGGTATGGTCTGGATCTCGAGTTTATCAGGTTATTGTTTTTTTGGGGGGTTTTGGGGCTAAGGGCTTTGCCTTGGGCTTCTCTCATACAGGAACCGGGTATTGTCGAGCTGTGTACGTTCTAGATGCCGCGATTCCGAGGTCGAGCTTCAGCAGACCTTATATGGTCTGTGACTTGTGTGTTATCTTTGACATCTTTGACAAATTAGGTGCCTGAGGTGTAGGAGGTAACGATGTTCGCTCAAGTTGCGTGAAGCCGTTCGTGTTGAGTTTCACGACAAACAGACAAGTGTTCCGGCTTAACACCGTGTGTCTTCCACCGTGAGGAGTTTCCAGGGTGTCTGTCCTGCGAACTTATTTCTATGCACAAATTCTGTTTACGCCCTACTTAAACCCTAAGAAACCCTAAACCCTAAACCAAGACGTTCCGGGCCCCAACACCCAAAGCCAGCAACTAATCCCAAAGCACCTGGGAGAGAGCCGACGACTGCCTTGACTGCAATTCGGGGTTGGGTGTTATGGCTGTTGTGGGACTTCTCGACTGTGACTCATGGTAAGCTCCGAAATAGGATACGATACGACACAGTATCTCAAAAGTAGCAAGGCCAACGATGCGATGAAAAAGCATGTTGTGTTCTGAGCCTGCGCAATCCTGCAGGTGCTCGCGCGGTCAACGGCGCTGCGGAAGGCGTCAGACCACAGCAGAGTCCGAATGTACTTGGATGTTCAGGGTTCTTATCACCCTAATTAGAACTGTACTTATGAGTACTACTTATCAGCCCGCGAAGTCCTCTAAGTAGGTTAGAAAAAATCATAATTGGGGTGAAAAGTACCCATGAACCTCCAAGTAGGATTCAGAGCGAAAGGAAAGGCTTGACTTAGGTCTCCACAGAAAAACAACCATCTCAGGATTGAGCAGTAAATGTTAGCAGTGACGTCAGCAACTGAATGTCAGATGATGCCTTGCCTCGTTTTGTAACATCTACACCGCGCGGAGTAGGATTTTGACTCATGTAAGTGTGGCTTCCAGCTTCAGTCCAGCATTTGCTACACGCCAAGAAGCCCAAAGAGCACTCCGAAGCACGTCATCGTGTGCGGAGTAGGATAGGGCATTCTTGGGTCATGTGGCAGTACATGCTTCTTGCACACAGGAGGCTTTGGCGACCCTTGTGCCGGGCACCACCGCAACACCCAGCGCTACAACCTCCGCAGCCACCGCGCCAGGAGGGCCAGGGGCAGCTGTTGGTGGCCCCACATGGCCCTAAAACCACAATCATGTAATCCTAACCTTGACAACCTATGCCCTGAACCTTACACCCCCCAAAACCCCTAGACCCGAGATGCTTGGCCCTAAAGCAGCTGCCCCCCTTCAATTCAAGCAGCCCCAGTTTTAGGGCTTTAGGGGTTTCAGGGTTGATAAGGCTTGTAAGGCTGGCAAGATGTATAATATTTTTTGGGGCTTTAATGGCCTTTAAGGTTGACAAGGTCTTTAGTTTATATCCTGTTGATAAGGTATCTAAAGTTATAAGGTTTTATATAGGGTTTTTAACGGTTTAGGGCGGCAGGCAGCGAGACAAGCTCCACCCAGCAAGACTCCACGACAGCTGCTGTGGGGGGCCCGGACTACTTGTCTGCAGGGTTTAGTGGTTTTAAACCTTCCGGTGTGTGCTTGAGGCGGTTTAGGGAACTCGACTCCCTCTACACTTTGAACCCGAAGCACCATGAAACACCTGGACCCTAGCCCCTGTACACCCTCGACTCGAAGTCTTGCTGGCAAAGCCTAAGCCCCTGCCTCAACCCCCTAAAAGCCTCAAACCCTCAAACCCTCAAACCCTCAAACCCTCAAACCCTCAAACCCTCCAACCCGCAAACTCGCAAACTCTCAAACCCTCAAACCCTCAAACCCCAAACCCTCAAGCCCCTAAACCCCTAAACGCCTCAAACCCTCAAACCCTCAAACCCTCAAACCCTCAAACCCTGAGCCCCCTAAACACCCGAACCACTAAAACCACCCAATCCCCAAGGCCGCTTCATCCACAGACGCCACCACGGCTGCTGGCACCACGAACTCCTCAGCCCTGCCCTGAGGATGAAGTGGGTTCAGGGTTTAGGGCTCAGGTTTCCGGGTGCTACTCGTTTTGAGGTTTTCACGTTGGCGCTCGCCCTGAGACAGTGCAGAAGGCTGAGCATAAAAAAGGGACTCGATTCGGGAGGCCCATAGCAGAAGATGAAAAACTTGCAGCATAATCGGAGAACCCTTCCGCACAAAAAACGACGAGAGCCGTGAGAGGGACATAGCAAAACCACCAGCCTGAACATAGAAAAGCTAGTCCAAGTAGACCTCCAATGTTTAGAGGCGTAGGCTTTTGGGAGACAGTCGCTGCAGGCAGTGCAATCATCTCAGTCTCCTCCTGGCATTTTTCAGGCACAGCTGGTAGCCGAAGCCGCCCGGCCTGAATTCTTTTTCGCATGCCCACGATTTCTGTTTGAGCCCTACTTGAATCAAGACCCTGACCTGACCACATTTTGACCACAGCGCCGTTGCAAGGGTGGGATGTCTGGGGAGGGAGGTCTGGGCATGTTTCGGAAGGTTTGGGCATCAAGGTTTTTAACGACAGGTCGACCTTTTAAAAGGGGACCTTTGATTCCTAAGAAACCCCGCTGGTTCCGTGCTGAAGAGAGTCCTCGTAGGCTATTTGGTCGGGCAATGAAGTGGATTCTCGTACTGCAGTCCCAAATGCTTTGCCTGAGCCCAAACACTTAGATCCTGAGAAAGGGTCCAGCGTAGAGGCGGTGAGGTTGAGGATGGGGCTTCAAAGTAGCAACAGAGCTTTCCGAGGTGTCACGATCCCAGGATCCTGAGCACCAGAGTCCCTAAATCAGACCATGTCAGGTACGAGTGCGAACGATGTCGTAGCACAGTATCTTAATCTTATGCCAGGCTTATATATATATATATATTTATGCTACCCCCCCCCCTCCAAAACCCCACGTTTAAGAAAAAAGATCGGCGAGAATCGATGTTTCCCATGACAGGCTTCGACATGGTGCATTTAAGGAACTAAATTGCGTAAATCCTGAAAGGGGGGGCTTTAATTTATTTAAAGCGGGCGGGAGAATTAGATAGTTAAAATAATGAGAATAATGAACTAAATTAATTAATTTAATTTAATTAATTGAGCGAATTAAATTAATGAGATTTCAATTTCTTTAAATCCTGAAAGGTAGGGGGGGCAGCTCCTTCCTTCTGAGGGGATTTCAATACTTTAAATATGAAGCCCCTATTGAAACATGAAGGCCCCTTCAGATTTAAATTATCTCTTCTCTTTTTTTTACTTCCCCTTCGCGGGAGGGGGCCAGGCCCCCCCCCCCCCTATCAGGATTATTAAACGAGCGAATTAAATTAATGAGATTTCAATTTCTTTAAATCCTGAAAGGTAGGGGGGGCAGCTCCTTCCTTCTGAGGGGATTTCAATACTTTAAATATGAAGCCCCTATTGAAACATGAAGGCCCCTTCAGATTTAAATTATCTCTTCTCTTTTTTTTACTTCCCCTTCGCGGGAGGGGGCCAGGCCCCCCCCCCCCCTATCAGGAGTTATTAAACTATTTAATATATTAGAAATATGTAATTTTTAAACGATTTGATTAAACACTGTCCCCGAATTTGATAATTAATATAAGTATGAAGGCCTCTATTTGTATATGAAGGCCCCTCCATATTTACTTTATCAAATTCTCCTCCCCGAATCAAGTAATGTAAACATGAAGGCCCTTCCACATTTAAATTGATTACTTTGGGGGGGGGGGAGAATTAAAAAATTAAAATCTAAATAGTTTAAACACATTAAATCCTAAGAAATGGGGGGGGGAGCTCCCCCCCTTCTGGAAGGAATGAAACAGCTTATTTTTTATATGAAGATCCCTATTTAAATATGAAGGCCCCTTCAGATTTAAATGATTGAATTCCACCGGTTGGAGGGGGCCAGGCCCCCCTTTCAGGATTTCAGTAGTTTAAACACATTAATGTAAATAAGTTAAATAATTTAAATCCTGAAAGGGGGGAGGGCGGGGGGGGGGGCTCTCTGCTTCTGAGGGGAATTAGATAAGTTAAATAAGTAAAAATGAAAGCCCCCTCAGATTTAAACTTCATTTAATTCCCCCTGCTAGGCCCTCTTTCAGGATTTAATTGTTTAAAATAGTTTCTTTATATAATCTATGTAATTTATTTAAGCCCCCTCCCCGAATCAATGAATTAAATATGAAGCCCCCTTCACATGAAATTGCATACACCCGGTTAATATTTAAACACGAAGGCCCCTATTTAAATATGAAGACCCTTCCATATTTACATTATTTAGTTCAGGGGGGGAATTTATATTTTAGATAATCCAAATCTTGAAGGGGGGGGGGGGGGGGGGGGGGCAGCTCCTTCCTTGTGGGGGGAAACAAGAATCACACAATTTACATATGAGGCCCCTATTTAAATCTGACGGCGCCCCCCTCAGATTTAGATTTGTTCATTATGTCATTCTCCTTGCTGGAGGGGACCGGGGCCCTTTTTCAGGATTTAAATTATGTAAATTATTAAACTATCTATATACATATTTAAGTGGCATGTAAGTCCCTCCCGAGTTCAGCAATTTAGATATTAAGGCCTCTATTTAAATATGAAAGCTCCTCTATTTCTTAAAATATTTAAAGTACTTAATTCTCCTCCCCGGATTACATAGTCTAAGTACGAAGGCCCCTATTTAAGTAGCAGATTTTTGAGGCCACCAGATGATTTGATCTGTGACATAAAGAGGCAAATCTGCGAATCTCGAGGAAACGCAGATTTCAAATCTGAGAATCTGCGTTTTCTCGGAGTTTCGCAGATTCGCAGATTTGCACCCCCCAACAAATCTGCGAATCTGCGTTTTCTCGAGGAAACGCAGATTCGCAGATTTGCAGATTGGTTGGGGGCGACAAATCTGCGAATCTGCGAATCTGCGTTTTCTCGAGAAAAACACAGATTTCAAATCTGCAAATCTGCGTTTTCTCGAGAAAAACGCAGATTTCAAATCTGCGAATCTGCGTTTTCTCGAGGAAACGCAGATTCGCAGATTTGCAGATTGGTTTGGGGCTACAAATCTGCGAATCTGCGTTTTCTCGAGGAAACGCAGATTCGCAGATGTGCAGATTGGTTGGGGGCTACAAATCTGCGAATCTGCGAATCTGCGTTTTCTCAAGAAAAACGCAGATTCGCAGATGTGCAGATTGTTTGGGTGCTACAAATCTGCGAATCTGCGTTTTCTCGAGGTTTCGCAGATTCGCAGATTTGCAGATTGGTTTGGGGCTACAAATCTGCGAATCTGCGAATTGGTGACCTGAGACGTGGGGTTTTGGAGGGGGGGGGGGGGTACCATATATATATATACATATATATGTAGATATGTATATATAGCTGCAACATCAGATGTGGCAAGTTCAGGCCCCAATTTGAGCCCATTCTGCCAGGTACAGCGGCGCCAGGCGCAACGAAGGGAGGCAGATTTCCGGAACACATAAGACAAAGGTTTGAGTGAAGTTCGGGTTTGGGGTTCAGAAGAGCTTTGCTTCGCTTGCTCCACATAAGTCATCTCAGGATGCAGAAGTCAACAGGGCAACTGCAGATGCTGCCGTGCCTCGATTGAAGCGTCGCGTGCGGAGTAGGACATCTTGGGGTCACGTGGAAGCACATGCTTCGTGCGTGGGGGAGGCCTTGGCGGCGCTTCAGCTGCAGAGGCTGGAGCTGCACATCCGTCTGCCGACTCTGCAAGCGAGCTGCTTTGTTGGCATGCATTGAATGAATCTTGCACTGTTTCATGTCCGGTAAATTTCAGCTCAACAGTTGCTGCTATATCGACGCCTTGCAATTGAATTGATCCAGGCCGGCGGAAAATCCGGGTTTAGGTTTGAATGCTTCGGCTCTTGGGATGTTAGGGGCCTGGGAAGGATTTGCAACCGAATTGGACTGGGGCATTTTACTTTCAAGCTAAGGGCTTTGGGGTCTTGTCAGTTGCAGGTGTCAGGGCTTAGCGTGCTGGATCCACTTTCCTGCAGGGAGGCCACGATGCTTTTGGGCTTCAGGATTAGGTTTCGTGAGTTTGCCCCTTAGCACTCCGTTGTGATTCCCGGAATAGATCATGCAGGACGCGGCGTGTGCAAGAATGGGTTTCAAGCTCCCAGTTGGCCACAGCCTGGAGGATTTCAGGATACAGCTGGGGCTGGGGTGGATGGAAGGATGGCCCAAGGGCCAGCTGGGTTGATGCGTAGGTGTGGCACAGGAAAAGCCACAACAGGAAACAGGAATCAGAAAGCAGCAAGAAAAGGCACATGCAATAGCAGGAACAACGCGCGGTTTCAACCCTAAAGCTCAAACCGCGCAGGGCAGAGAATCACGCTAGACTTGCAGAGAATGCACCACAGGGTATCCTTCCCATAGAATCTTAACGGTCAGCATGTGGAGACGACGCCATTTTGTTACGGGACTTTGGACGCCTTGTTTTCGCTTGTCTATCCTTTGTCCCCCTCCTTGTGGGTGGCTTCAACATTCATACTGGCTTGCAAGTAGTTGCATCACGTGGGTGGCGTTGGGTATTTCGGGGAGGGGGTTCCTTTGGGAGTTCTCATACAGACCCTGAGGAGACTTTTGCCTTTCCTGAGCCCGGCATCCCAAATCTTCCTCTGCAGGCTTTTCCCATCCCTGCTCCTCGACAGCTCCTTGAAGAGGAGATGGCCAGCGACAGGCGCGCAGGGCCCATATGAGCGGCTTGCGTTGTCAAGCTTGCCACCGCAATCCATCCACCTGCCAAATGTGTCCCCAACCTCCTCACGGCCTTCCGGCCGCCCAGAATCTGTGGCGCAGGATGCGAACTTGCATGGACCCCGAAGACGATGTTGCCGAGGCGCCTGCGCAGCGCCATCAGAATCTGCAGGGTCTCGGCCCCCAAAAACCCCCTTAAGTCCCATAGAATGACCAAAGCCTGCCTTCAGGAGAGCGGCAGTACCACGCTGCTTGGGGTGGCCAGTGGCCAGGGCAGGGCCCTAAGCCTGCCAAGAGTCTTCTGTTGCCTCCGTGGTGCTTGGGGTCCGTAGCGCTCCAAACCACTCTTTGGTAAGTACCTAAGAGTCAAGCAAGGGCTTTACAATCATCGTAGGTTTGGGGGTCTTAAGGAAGGAAAGGGGCACGAAATGCGGAGTTGCCTGCGGTTGCTCCTTGAGACCCTGAGGCCCTACAAAGAATCCCCCTCGACCCTCCAAGAACCCAAAGAGCCCAAAGCCCCTTAATTAAGGCATATTCCTCAAACCATATACTCGTAGGAATCCTTTGTATGATTTACGGTGTATTCTTGAATGAAGGGGTATTGGGCTCTTTGGGAACCTGGAGACTTACGAGGCAGCGCACCTTCCGCCGCGGACCTTGGTGCGGCCCTGGTGGAAGCTGGCCGTGACGAGGCCCTGGGTCGGCAGGAACAGCTCTACCCTTCCGAAACCATGTAAGTAGTATGTGTCTTATATGTGCATATGCATATATATATATATGTGTGAATATATACATGGAGTTGGAAGTAGCAACGCATGTATGTGCATGTCTTTCTAAACACACATTAGGGGGCGAAATGGTTGCTGAAGCAAGGAAAGACCTCCCAACACCTTGGTTGACTCGTTGAACGCCGACCATGGCTTCTTGGAGCCCTAAACCCGAATGTGCTTCCCGAAGCCCGGAACCCCAGCCCTAAACCCGAAACCCTTACTAAGCCCTAAACCCCAAACCCGAAACTTTAAACCCAGTCTAAACCCAATACCCGGAACCCCGCAAGCCAAAAAGCTCCTCGACCTCAGGCCAAAGAGGTCAGCAAAGACTGCCATAGACTCTTAACGGTCAGCATGGGGAGACGACGCCACTTTGTCGCGGGTGCCTGGGCTGCTTGTCTCGGCTTGCCTTCATGTGCCTGCCCTTTAGTTCGCTCTCATGTGGTTGGCTCGGCCGGGTCCCTTCATGTGGCTTCGGCCGGGCCCTGGACGCCTTGTTTTCGCTTGTCTATCCTTTGTCCCCCTCCTTGTGGGTGGCTTCAACGTTCATACTGGCTTGCAAGTGGTTGCATCACGTGGGTGGCGTTGGGTATTTCCGGGGAGGGGGTTCCTTTGGGAGTTCTCATGCAGACCCTGAGGAGACTTTTGCCTTTCCTGAGCCCGGCATCCCAACTCTTCCTCTGCAGGCTGTTCCCATCCCTGCTCCTCGGCATCTCCTTGAAGAGGAGATGGCCGAGCTCAGCGACAGGCGCGCAATCCATCCACCTGCCAAATGTGTCCCCAACCTCCTCACGGCCTTCCGGCCGCCCAAAATCTGTGGCGCAGGATGCGAACTTGCATGGACCCCGAAGACGATGTTGCCGAGGCGCCTGCGCAGCGCCATCAGAATCTGCAGGGTCTCGGCCCCCAAAAACCCCCTTAAGTCCCATAGAATGACCAAAGCCTGCCTTCAGGAGAGCGGCAGTACCACGCTGCTTGGGGTGGCCAGTGGCCAGGGCGGGGCCCTAAGCCTGCCAAGAGTCTTCTGTTGCCTCCGTGGTGCTTGGGGTCCGTAGCGCTCCAAACCACTCTTTGGTAAGTACCTAAGAGTCAAGCAAGGGCTTTACAATCATCGTAGGTTTGGGGGTCTTAAGGAAGGAAAGGGGCACGAAATGCGGAGTTGCCTGCGGTTGCTCCTTGAGACCCTGAGGCCCTACAAAGAATCCCCCTCGACCCTCCAAGAACCCAAAGAGCCCAAAGCCCCTTAATTAAGGCATATTCCTCAAACCATATACTCGTAGGAATCCTTTGTATGATTTACGGTGTATTCTTGAATGAAGGGGTATTGGGCTCTTTGGGAACCTGGAGACTTACGAGGCAGCGCACCTTCCGCCGCGGACCTTGGTGCGGCCCTGGTGGAAGCTGGCCGTGACGAGGCCCTGGGTCGGCAGGAACAGCTCTACCCTTCCGAAACCATGTAAGTAGTATGTGTCTTATATGTGCATATGCATATATATATATATGTGTGAATATATACATGGAGTTGGAAGTAGCAACGCATGTATGTGCATGTCTTTCTAAACACACATTAGGGGGCGAAATGGTTGCTGAAGCAAGGAAAGACCTCCCAACACCTTGGTTGACTCGTTGAACGCCGACCATGGCTTCTTGGAGCCCTAAACCCGAATGTGCTTCCCGAAGCCCGGAACCCCAGCCCTAAACCCGAAACCCTTACTAAGCCCTAAACCCCAAACCCGAAACTTTAAACCCAGTCTAAACCCAATACCCGGAACCCCGCAAGCCAAAAAGCTCCTCGACCTCAGGCCAAAGAGGTCAGCGAAGACTGCCATAGACTCTTAACGGTCAGCATGGGGAGACGACGCCACGTCGCGGGTGCCTGGGCTGCTTGTCTCGGCTTGCCTTCATGTGCCTGCCCTTTAGTTCGCTCTCATGTGGTTGGCTCGGCCGGGTCCCTTCATGTGGCTTCGGCCGGGCCCTGGACGCCTTGTTTTCGCTTGTCTATCCTTTGTCCCCCTCCTTGTGGGTGGCTTCAACGTTCATACTGGCTTGCAAGTGGTTGCATCACGTGGGTGGCGTTGGGTATTTCCGGGGAGGGGGTTCCTTTGGGAGTTCTCATGCAGACCCTGAGGAGACTTTTGCCTTTCCTGAGCCCGGCATCCCAACTCTTCCTCTGCAGGCTGTTCCCATCCCTGCTCCTCGGCATCTCCTTGAAGAGGAGATGGCCGAGCTCAGCGACAGGCGCGCAATCCATCCACCTGCCAAATGTGTCCCCAACCTCCTCACGGCCTTCCGGCCGCCCAGAATCTGTGGCGCAGGATGCGAACTTGCATGGACCCCGAAGACGATGTTGCCGAGGCGCCTGCGCAGCGCCATCAGAATCTGCAGGGTCTCGGCCCCCAAAAACCCCCTTAAGTCCCATAGAATGACCAAAGCCTGCCTTCAGGAGAGCGGCAGTACCACGCTGCTTGGGGTGGCCAGTGGCCAGGGCGGGGCCCTAAGCCTGCCAAGAGTCTTCTGTTGCCTCCGTGGTGCTTGGGGTCCGTAGCGCTCCAAACCACTCTTTGGTAAGTACCTAAGAGTCAAGCAAGGGCTTTACAATCATCGTAGGTTTGGGGGTCTTAAGGAAGGAAAGGGGCACGAAATGCGGAGTTGCCTGCGGTTGCTCCTTGAGACCCTGAGGCCCTACAAAGAATCCCCCTCGACCCTCCAAGAACCCAAAGAGCCCAAAGCCCCTTAATTAAGGCATATTCCTCAAACCATATACTCGTAGGAATCCTTTGTATGATTTATGGTGTATTCTTGAATGAAGGGGTATTGGGCTCTTTGGGAACCTGGAGACTTACGAGGCAGCGCACCTTCCGCCGCGGACCTTGGTGCGGCCCTGGTGGAAGCTGGCCGTGACGAGGCCCTGGGTCGGCAGGAACAGCTCTACCCTTCCGAAACCATGTAAGTAGTATGTGTCTTATATGTGCATATGCATATATATATATATATGTGTGAATATATACATGGAGTTGGAAGTAGCAACGCATGTATGTGCATGTCTTTCTAAACACACATTTGGGGGGCGAAAATGGTTGCTGAAGCAAGGAAAGACCTCCCAACACCTTGGTTGACTCGTTGAACGCCGACCATGGCTTCTTGGAGCCCTAAACCCGAATGTGCTTCCCGAAGCCCGGAACCCCAGCCCTAAACCCGAAACCCTAGGTTTGGGATTTAAGGTTTAGGGTTTAGGGTTAAGGGTTTAGGGTTTAAGGGTTACGGGTTTAGGGTTTAGGGTGCAAGGTTTCATCGTATAGCTCCTGCAGGTGGACTTGGACGGCGCCCGGGATGCCGCGCAGGAGGAAGCCTGTGTCCCGGCTGAGATCCGACTCCGGCGCGGTGAGTTCTTTTTGTAGGGAGGTGATTCTGGATATCGGGGTTTTCGAAATAGGGGACCGACCCCTAAAATAGACTTCAAATAGTAGGATGTCCTGATAAAAAGGGCCCCAACAAGGTACCCCTAATTTCGGAAGCCCTGTATGATTCTGAGCTAGGATTCGGAATATTATTGTGAATGCTACTGTTTCCGCTGTTTATCCCACCTGCGCGTGGACGAATGCACATGTTTCAGGGTTCCCGCGCCCTTTTTCGCGGCTCCCGGGTACCATGGAGCCAGAGACTCGCGCACCAGGCCATTCCCTGCGAGCCTCCGTGGAGTCCCGCAAGCGCATCCAAGTCACTCTGCAGAAGAAGAGGGTTGAGCATGTTTGGCCTGGATCCAATAAAATCCAGAAGTTTGAACATGGTTTAAGGATGATTAGGCCTGGGACCCGGGACTCCCTTTCGTCTGCCTTTTGGGGTATGTTGGTAAGGGATGATCCTAAACCCTAAGCCCTAAACCCTAAACCCTAAATCCTAGACCCTAAACCCTAAACGTCTGAGTTTTACATGGACGCGCTCGACGCGATCGACATCGACCTGCGCCTGTTGTTGGAGGCTTCCGGGCAAAGTGTTCATATTTGTTTAAGATCATGTTTGACTTGTGCGAGATGCGCTGTTCGGTTTCCCTCTTTAGGACACGGTGCTCGGTTTTGGACGCATTCGGCGTATCGGCATGAATCGGTTTTCTCCCCTCGTTGCTGCACGCTGATACATCGGCGGGGGTGACCCCCAAACACTTGATTGCCAAATGCGGAACACCTGCCAAAACACCTCCCCCAAGCCCACCCAAACTTGCAACCTTGAAGCCTAAAACCTGCAGCATGAATCCAAGGAAGCCTAACATCCAACACCCTAACCGTCAAGAAGAAAGACAAATTAAGCCCTCAGGTTCCCTTAATCTAACGTTGTAGACGAGCGGACCTCAAAGCCTGTAAATCTGGGGCAGGCCGGCGCGGTAGTGCCCGACAGTCTCTGGGACGAAGCTCGAGCTGTGAAAGCGAGGTTTCGGGGATTTTGCAGTTCTTCCTTGCTGTTTGACCTCCCGGTGCAAACCTTAATTTCAGATGGACGGTCGCCGTAAACTGCTAAGGCTGAAGAAAGAAATGCAGGGGCTGGGCCCCTCCAACCCCCCGCTTGTTTCGAAACATAGGGCATAGGAATCTTTTCAATATGCGAGCGTTGGGTTTTCAAACGAAGGGCTGCGCCGCCAACCCCCCCGCTTTTTAAGCCGCGCAAGCTTGTGTTAAGCCAGCCATGCAAGCTTGTTTCAGAGCCTTTGAACGATTGAAACACTGATGCCCACCCCTCTTCAAAACCCACGCGTTGCGCGTGACCAGCTTGTGATCACTCTTGAGTTGACATGGTTCCCCCATGAATCTGCTGTGGTTTCATCCGCAGAGTCTTAGGGTTTAGGGCCTTTAGGGTTTAGGGTTTGGGTCCGCATAAACCCTAAGACCCCCCAAGCCCCGCGCACCTCACCTGCCTTCTTTCGACAAAGTTTCCCCAAGGCCTACTCTCCGAGGTCTAGGGTTTACATTGATAGGAGGGAGCAACGTCAGGCTTCTAGAGCCAGGCTGCTGGAGCTCAGAGCCCCCTGCCTCCTCGTACAAAACACCATGTGCCTTGGTCATCTTGCATCTCCTCTCCTCATGTAAACGCCACATGCCTTGGCTATATACACGACCATCGACATTGAGTGTCATACATCTCGCCTCCTCATATGAAACACCATGCACCTGGTCATGCAACTACCAACCTTAAACCCTACATCCTAGACCCTAAGCCCCAACCCCCTCTTGAAAATAGGAGCTTCATATCAGAGCGCAAACCCTAAACCCTCAGGCCTGAAACGCTGAATCGCAAGCCAGGGTCAAAGACTGATTCAAAGACGATGCAAGTAGCCCCCTGTTTTTACTGGAATATGGCAAGCTGAATTTCCGGCGCCAGCACTGTTGAAGGAAAACCTGTCGCAACAAAGTGACGTTTTTCCTATATGACATGGCAAGACAAATCTCCCGTGCGAGCACTTCTGGAAGGAAAACCTGCCGTGGCAAAGTGGCGCTATTTCTCCCTTATACGACATGGCAAGATGAATTACATGCGCACTTCTGGAGGGAAAACTCGCAGCAACAAAGTGTGTGTTCATTTTCCTTCTCTAAGACGTGGAAGGATGATTTGCAGGCGCCAGCACTTATCGCAAATATGATTCATCTTTTTCGCATTACATGGTCTTGTTGTGCGCATGAAATACACGCACGAATGACATACATTTATCATGGGAGCGAGGGAAACTCCAATACAATATTAGAAGTGAAAGCAAAGATGATATAGGTTTTGACAGCATGTGTTGGTCGTTCTTGCCCGAATTCATAATCTAGCTCTTGTAACTCACATCCAGGTTATATTGCGGGTGCTACATGATTGGTATGAATTTATGAGGAATTAAAAGGGATTTGATTATCAAGACTATTAAGACATGGCCCTTACAAATGAGAAAACAAAATGCACTATCAACATGCTCTTTCTTAATTTGACTCTTGATGGATTTTCAGGGATTTGACAGGAAAACCAAGAATAGAATGAAACAAGTCCTAATGTTGTAGGGAAGTTTTGGGGGTCCTTATGCGTTATCATTTCCCCAAACAGTAAAGGATTCTTGTTTGGAATAGTTTTAATAAGGCTTCTTCATATTTTGTTTCCAAGTTGTCTGGCATTTTATCTAGCTTCATATTCGGTGTTCATTTGTATCCGCTGGAATTAGAAGGGTTATGCGGTAAGAACAACAAGAATGTAATGAACGCAGTGAAAGAAAAAGCTCTCTTTGCAGGATTATTGACTCACTTCTTGCTTTTATTGTATGTGTGTTCTCGTTTATTTGGACAACTATTGTTTCACTTCTTGCTTTTACTAGCTGATTTCCTGCCAAGATGGGTCGTGAAGAGATGAATATTATTTCCATCACTTGTTTGGAGTCTTCGTTCCTTCTCTTTTCCCTCACTATATTCGTTCGTTCATCATTAGAAACCCAGGAAGAAAGAAATACTCGGAAGAGACGAGCATATGATGGCCCAGTTCCTAAGGTCGTTTTAACGGTCCCTTAACACGTATACTAAACAACATGTGAATGAAATGAACCAGCGAACGAAGAGAGCGAAGTGAGTGCAATGAACGCCCCAAAAGACCCTATAAATGCACAAATCTTATTGGGCTTTGCAAGGAACGCGTGAACGCGCAATAAAATAGGCCCTTTATGCGTTTTACAATACTATGGGCCCCGGCCTCCACCCACCCTCCTCCGCAAACCCTGACCGTTAACCCTAGAACCACACGGACCATAAACTAAAGCCTAACCCTGAACTCTAAACCTCAAACACGGCATGAATCACAGACCATGAACCACAGGGGCGAGGGGCAGGGAAAACCCTAAACCCCAACCCACCACAACCCACAGACGGGGGAGATACCATGGGGCGGGAGGCCGGCGCGCGCTTTCGCCCAGAGGTCTCTCGCAATGCAACACAGCTGCAAGTCAGTGGGCCGCAGGGTTTTGGGAGTGTTGCGTGTAGGGCTCGTTGATGATTTGATTTGCATAAATCTTCAAGCAATATTGTTCTTCTTCATACCTCTGCAAATACCGGTTTTCGACATCGACATCGACATCGACGACGGCGACGGCGACGGCGACGACGACGACGACGACGACGACGACGACGACCACTACGACCACGACGACCACGACGGCCGCGACGACCGCGGCGACGACGACCACGACACCACGACAACCACGACGACGACGACGACGACGACGAGGACGACGAGGACGACGAGGACGACGAGGACGACGAGGACGACGAGGACGAGGACGAGGACGAGGACGAGGACGAGGACGAGGACGAGGACGAGGACGAGGACGAGGACGAGGACGAGGACGAGGACGACGACGACGACGACGACGACGACGACGACGACGACGACGACGACGACCGCGACGACGACGACCGCGACGACGACGACCACGACGACCACCGCGACGACGACCCCGACGACGACCGCGACGACAACCACAACGACGAGCGCGACGACGACGACGACGACGGCGGCGGCGGCGACGACGACGACGACGACGACGACGACCGTCGTCGTCGTCGACGCTGCTACTGCTACTGCTACTGCTACTGCCGCTCCTGCTGCTGCTGCTGCTACTGCTACTGCTACTGCTACTGCTACTACAAAAACAACAACAACAACTACTACTACTACTACTACTACTACTACTACTACTACTACTACTCCTCTACTACTACTACTACTACTGCTACTACTACTACTGCTGCTACTACTACTACTACTACGACTACTACGACTACTACGACTACTACGACTACGACTACGACTACGACCGCGACTGCGACTGCGACTGCGACTGCGACTGCGACTACGACTACGCCTACGACTACGACTACGACTACGACTACGACTACTGCTACTACCACTACTACTACTACTACGACGACGACGACTACTACTGCTGCTGCTGCTGCTCCTACTACTACTACTACTACTACTACTACTACTACTACTACTACTACTACTACTACTACTATCTCCTTTCCCCTCAGTGTGACGGAGGCTGTTTCACCCGTCAAGATGAAGCCGCAAAACCGCGAACCTCTGAAGCGTTTTGGGTTCGGTGTTTGTGGTAAAGGGTTTAGGGCAGCATACCCTTGCCCCCCCACTGCGACGGGTGCCGCTTGAGGCGTTCAACCCGCAAAACGTGTCATGGTACCAGCTTGGTGCCAGGGTTGACAGTTGAGGGTTTAGGGTTTGGGACTTAGGGTGAAGACACGGACGCCGGATGGGGGGAGGGGCTTTGTGTTCCAACTGAGTCGCATCTATGGATCAGGGGCTTTTTTGCAGGAATATCAAGGTTGCTGTTGGGATCTGTTTTCTGTCTCGCCTGCGCACGCGATTGTCTGCCAGATCTTCCAGTTCCAAGAACAGTACCAAACCCCAAAGCCACAGAGACAGTAGGGTTTAGGGTTTAGGGTTGAGGGCTTAGGGTTTAGGGTTTAGTGTTTAGTGTTTAGAGTTTAAGTGTTAGTGTTTAATGTTTGGAGCTTGGGGTTTGGGCTTAAACTTGGAGCCCTAAACCTTAAACTTTGCACAAGGAAGAAGTCTAGCCGAATGCGGGCATGTAACGGATGCACGTGTGTCGAACGCAACTGCCCCCCCCCCCCCCCACCCCACCGTCCCAACACAAGACCTGGATGCCCGGAGAACAAACATAAACATAATTATGTGTCCAACGCGGAAAAACGCGAAAAAGCGCTTGTTTTTGCAGCATGTTTGGCCTCGAAGCAGAAAACATCACGAAGAACAAGAAGAAAAGCACTGGTATGTGCGGCATTTTTGGCAACATCAGCAAAAAAGAGTACACAGAATCGCAAAAAATTGAAGAAATAAAGCTCTATTTTAACACGTGGGTTTTCTTTGGTGCAATTTGACGACACACGAAAATGACAGAATCATGTGAAAAACGAATGGTGGTATTTGCAGCACGTTTGCCAAAAAACACGGACACATTCTTGAAAACTAACACCAAAAAACCATGTTTACCTTACGCTTTCGCCACTTTTGACAAAGGACCCTCCAAAACTCAAGTAAAACGTGCGTTTTCGCAAAACAAATGCAACCAAGTAGCATTGTTGGCGTCACACCGCGGGCAAGGCCTACTACTACTACTACTACCACTACTACTACCACTACTACTACTACTACTACTACTACTACTCCTACTACTACTTCTGCTACTACTACTGCTACTACTACTACTAGTGACTACTGCAGAGTACTGCAACTACTGCTACATTACTCGTGATACTACTGCTCATTGCTGTTTTGTTGCTGAGCAATCGAAGCAGCTGAGACCTGGACGACGGCGGGTGGCGAGGAAGACCTGGCTGAGTCTCGCAGTTGCACATGGCGTCGGGCTTCGAGTTTCTTTTGGCGAAACCCACTTAAGCCCCAAGCCCCGCGACCCCGAAACCCAAAGCCCCACGAACCCGGAGCCACCAGGTATAGAAGAGGAATAGCGCTCGCTGTCATGTGGAGTTTGTTGTTTTTTGTAAGGCTTCACAACAGCACCTTTCGGGTTTAGGGCTCAGGGTTTAGGGTTTACTTGGAGGTCCATGGTACTTATTAACCAATTATATCTGTACTAACAACCCACTTATAGGCCCCTTAAGTGCCCTAATAGTTATAATTGGTTTTTAAGTACCATGAACCTCCAAGTAAAGCCGAAGCCCTCAACCCTGCTGTCGTGGCTTTTGGGTTTCGTGTTTTTTTTTGGGGGGGTTCAGGAGTTGACGTTAGTCGAGGGGTTGTTACAGCAACCTTGTTTCAGGAACTGGCTCGAAGCTGTTTCGGGAACTAGGCCCAAGCTCTACCAGGAACTGTGGTGAGGCCTGCTGCAGATTTAGGGTTTGGGTTTGAGGTTCCCCTCTCGTTCTTGTTACGTCTTATTCGGTTTCTGAAACATGGTTCCTGTTGCGTGGTGCGCTGGTTCCTGTTGCACCCGTTACCCGGCTTTGGGGGGGGATCTGTAAAGTGGAGCTACTTCTCAGGGCTTAGGGTACATGACTCAATCGGATCTTATGGTACCAGAATCCCTGATCCGTACAGCAACTTAAAGCCCTTAACGCTTCTCAAGCCCTCACACCCCACACCCCAAATCCCGGGCGGGAGGGCTTGTCATGACAAGGCATGGCGCACCAGCTGAGTGACTTGGCTTCTCTGGCTTACGCGGGTACGTTAAATCTCGAAACCCCAGAGCCCCAAACCCAAAACCCCAGCCTAAACCACAAAACTGAGAGCCTCAACCGTCAACCAGGTTTCCACGACTTGTTGGGCTCAGAAGCCATACTTTTGATGGTAACATGAGGAGTGTGTAGCCTTGGAAACCCAACTACACTTGCTGAACAAACCCTAAGCCCTAAACAAGTCTGTGCTCTAAACCCCCCCACCCCACTCCAAATCTTAAGTCCTAAACCCTAAACCCTAAACCCTAAACCCTAAACCCTAAACCCTAAACCCTAAACCCTGAACCCTGAACCCTGAACCCTAAACCCTAAACCCTAAACCCTAAACCCTAAACCCTCTAAGCCCTAAACCGTAAACCCTAAAACTCCAGGCATCTCTCTTGGCCTCCGATCATCGGGCAGTTGGCTCGACAAGTCGGTGGGATTTGAGTAGTTTGCACTCTGCGGGAGCTCTCGAGCTGACTTTTGGGTTTGGGATTTAGGGTTTAGGGTGTAGGGTTTAGCGTTTAGGGTTTAGGGTTTAGGGTTCAGGGAGGCTGTCAAGCCGGTTGTCAAAGGTTTCGGGCTTGGGGTTTAGGGTTCAGGGTTTAGGGTTTCGGGTCTAGGTGATTATTCAAGGGAAGGTTGTGCTAGAGAGTGTCAGCCCCAAACCCCTAAACCCCAAACTCGAAACCCGAAAACCCTAAACCCCTAAACCCTAAACCCTAAATCAGTGTCTTAAAGGAAGGGTTAGCACTCAGCATCCAGAAATTCCTTTAGCTCCGGTAGCCGAAGAGCTTGAGGGTCTTTCAAACTCCCCCCCTGGATCGGAGAAGAACTACCACACCTCTAGACCTCCCTCAAAAACACTCTGCGAAAAGCTCGATATTCCCATTACTCCCCTAGACGGATATCTTAGAGGGTCCCGAAACTAAGGGTACATACTCCAGGATCTCAGGTGAAAGCAAACAAAATCTTGAGAAGTCCTGCTTCAAGTGCCGGAGCCACGTGCGGGCTTTAGCTTGCAGAAAGTCGGCCATGGTAGGGGGAGGAGACGGGGAGGAAACACGTTGCGACATGCCTTAGCCGGAGTATGCCGCTGCAGTTTCGGCTAAGGGCATACAACCCTATACTGCATAATCCTATAACCCATAATCTCATCGCCCTAAAACCCCGGAAACCCTCGAAAGACGCCGTCCGTCCCCTGTACCTCCCCCACGTGGAGCCGGCCGGAAGTCCCAGCAGCCAGGCACCCTTTTGCACCCAACCGAGGACCCCCAAAACATCCCCTACTTCCTTAGATAGGGTTTTGCCCATATGAGGGGATCATGTAACTACCCCTCGGACATATAGAATTGCCCAAAACCGGCTCTCCATGTGCTCCTGTCTGGAGTCGTTCGGCCAATTTCTTCACAATAGACTCAGAAGGTCTTCCTCGGGCCTGGGACACACCAACCGGAGAAGAGCTGACCCGCCAGACCTCTTCTTGACACTATTTTCTTCTTTAGGTTGATATTTTGCTATATGAGTCGTCAATAGCAGTAGCAGAAATAGCAGTAAGAGCAGTACTAGCCGTACTAGCCGTAATGGCCGTAATAGCCGTAATAGCCGCAATAGCCGTTCTAGCAGGAATAGCAGGTAGCAGAAGCAGCAGTAGCAGTAGTAGCAGCAACCCAGGCCGGGGAGTTCTCATCGCCCGAAAGAGCTTCGGAGTGCGGCAGGGGAGGCTGAGAGTTTAGGATCCCCTAAACCCTACACCCCAAATCCTAAACCCTAAACCCCCAAACCCCCTCCAGGTTTAGGGAACTAGGGTATGGCGGGTTGAGAGCTCTGGAGGTTATAGGGCTTTTAAGGGGTTTTGGGGGCTGTTTAGGTGCTTAGGGCTGTTTTTGGGGGTTAGCGTTCCTAGGGTTTAGGGTTTAGGGTTTAGGGCTTAGGGAAACAGAGTTCGTTTTGAGGACTTGGGATCCCCTGGCGGCGTGCCAAAGGCATTCAGGCTCCGTTAGGCGGGACGAGTGGCCCTGCCAAAGAAATTCAGACGCAGCATCGGCCAAAACAATTTAGGGCTTAGGGCTGAGGGTTTAGGGTTTAATTAGGGTTTAGGGATTAAGGTTTACGTAGGGTTTAGGGTTTAGCGCTCGGGGTTTGAGCATATTGGGCATGTGACGTCATACCACAAAGTGCATTGAAGCTGCGGAGCATTGTCTGCATGAGATTTGGATCTAATGTTGACTTCGCATTAATAACCCCCCCCCCCTTGATTGATCAATCTCTCCGGCCAGGGCCTCCTCAATTATATTCGCCTAAATCCTGGTAGGACGTACTATTAGTTTTAGTATTAGGTAGTAGCACCACGCCCGTAAAAAAAAATTCCGGGCTGGATTTTATAATTGTGGGGGGTTACATTATTGTGTTCCGGCAGCTGGATTTTATAATTGTAGCGGGAATCATTAATGTGAAGTCAACATTAGGTGTTGTGGCAAACCCCTGCCCCAGTGGATGCAAGGCCAGCTTTGAATTTTTCCCTAGACTAGCAACCCCTCTCTCAACTGAAAAAAGGTGGTTCTTGGGACAGGGACTTAAGAGCTTAAATGATGCCCAGTACGATCCCCTTATGATCTCTATATTTTTCATTATGTATATAACCCCCCCCCCCGAAAATGCCATTCAAGAATAGATAGGCCCCAAACAAGCCCCACACCTTGATTAGCCAAGCTCTAAGCCCTTTACTGTTTTGGAACCCTAAACCCGAAACCCTAAACCCTAAACCCCAAACCCTAAACCCTAAACCCTGAACCCTAAACCCTAAACCCGAAACCCTAAACCCTAAACCCTAAACCCTAAACCCTAAACCCTAAACCCTAAACCCTAAACCCTAAACCCTAAACCCTAAACCCTAAACCCTAAACCCTAAACCACAACCCTGAACCCTAAACCCCGAGCTGCCCAGGCCAGGGCAAGCCCTAACCCCCAAACCCTACACCTTAAACCCTAAACCCTAAACCCTAAACCCTAAACCCTAAACCCTAAACCCTAAACCCTCTTTGGGTTTCCTGCCACCGAAACTTATATGGTCCACTTGGGCTTGGGCCTTCGGGCTTTGACTTTGCCAGGGTTTGGGATAAGTAGGATTAAGGTTCAGGGTTTAGGGGTTTTGGTGGGTTTCAGGGGGTTTCGGGTTTTAGGGTTTCAGGGCCTCAGCGTTGAGTTTTTACCTTACCCTGCTTGCTAAGTGAAAAAGGCCTCCAAGTAGGGGTGTTCAGCGCCTGGTGTTGTCCTGCCAGCTCTGCCGAAAGCGCGAGCTGCTCCTGTGCGGTTTGGTTGCTGAGAAATCTTGAAGACAAGGAACACATGTGCTGGACAAGGTCTACCCTAGACGCTAAACCCTAAACCCTAAACCCTAAACCCTAAACCCTAAACCCTAAACCCTAAACCCTAAACCCTAAACCCGGAACCCGAAACCCTAAACCCGAAACCCTAAACCCTAAACCCTAAACCCTGAACCCTAAACCCTAAACCCTATAAACAAGGTCTGAGCGTCTTTCTCAGCCACCGACCCCAGCAGCTTCCACCAGGATCGTTCCTCTACTGAGGTTGTAGGAAGACTGGCACTCAACGCGTCCGCCAAAAAAAGGTTCATGGCACCCTCCCGCATGATGGACTGCATTAGCGTGCGCCAATCTGTCTATACGCCCTAGAGCAAAAGACCCTGTCGATTCCATAACCGACCTATACCTCTCAACTCCTAGGATCCTAGGACCCAGAGTAGGCCCTATTCCGCTTTTGCTTTCGGGCTTGGGCTTTACAAAGGCCCTTCACAACCAAAAAGGGTACCCTTTTTTTGTTCCTAGGTTGCTTCTGCGTCTAGTCAACCCTCTAACCCTACAATCCTTAAACACTGTGTACCAAGGGAGTTCAGTTGCTAGTTGCTGGGTTACTCTTGGTGCAGAGGGTGATGCTTTCGGGCGGCAAAACAGCCATGAGTCTGCAAGGGTCTAGGGCTTGGGGGACTTGAAAAGTTTAGGGATAGTTCAGGGGTTTAGGGGTCTAGGGATTCGGGACTCAAAGTACCCTAAGAGCCCAGGGCCTTGCTGCTTGCAGGTTGGCCCATATATTTCTGCGTGAAACTGCGATAAGAACCTACAAAAGAGACTAAGGATTTTGGGGTTCCCCACGCAAGGTTTGGGTTTCGGGTTTGGGGTTTGCCGGCTTGTTGATGCTGAGGTCTTAGGGTTCAGGGTGGCGGTGGACAGAATTGAGGAGGTCCTGGAGGCTCCTGAACACTTTCGTAGGGAAGGTCCATCCAAGTTTGAAGGGGGTCCTGGCCCGGGATGCTTGAAGAGCACTGGCGCCCTAGGCGGCCGAAGCCCAAAACCCTACAACCCTACAACCCCAACCCTAAGCCCTTCACAATCTATGAGTTGCAGGCCCTCGGCGTGAAGTTGAACGCCGCTTCGTCGGAAAACGGCGGAACTGGGGTGGGGGAAACCTTGGAGGGTCAGAGTTATCCTAAACCCTAAACCCTAAACCCTAAACCCTAAACCCTAAACCCTAAACCCTAAACCCTAAACCCTAAACCCTAAACCCTAAACCCTAAACCCTAAACCCTAAACCCTAAACCCTCAAACCTAAACCCCAAATCACAAACCCCAAACTACACCCTAAACCCTAAACCCTAAACTAAACCCTAAACCCTAAACCCTAAACCCTAAACCCTAAACCCTAAACCCTAAACCCTAAACCCTAAACCCTACACCCTAAACCCTAAACACCAAACCCTCAAGACAAAATAAATAGAAATTGTATGTGGTATCATTCTGAATTTCCAAGTTATTTGTCTAAACAGCTGACAAGCCGAGATTAAGTCTGAGGCCCCGCCCCCTCTTCCCCCTTCCCCCCTCTTCCCCCTTCCCCCCTCCCCCCCCCCCTCCCCCCCCCGCTCTCCCCCCAACCTCTCTCCAGATCTCTCCCCAGATCTCTCCTCCAGTTTCCCTTCCCTGCCCCTTCCCCCACCCTAGATCTCAGGCGCAGATCTGCCCAGATCTTTCTTCCACCCCCAGATCTCTCCAGATCTCTAGATCTTTTGCCCAGTTTTCCCAGATCTCCTGCCCAGATCTCCCCAAATCGCCCTTCCAGATCCCCCCCCCCCCCCCCCCCAAAAAAAAAAATAAATCTCCCCCCCCAACATCTTTTGCCAGCCCACGCCCTTCCACTCCTCCACCCGTTCCAAAAGAAAGTTTCGTTCAAAACGTTTCGTTCAAAACGTTTCGTTCAAAACTTTCGTTCAAAACTTTCGTTCAAAACGTTATGGGGACATAAACCCTAAACCCTAAGCCCTAAACCCTAAACCCTAAACTCTGCTCTTAGGTACTTCAACCGAGGACCGAATGTCGGGATTTGGGGGCCCAGGCAACAGTCTAGGAAGCCAGGGGATTTAGGGTTTAGGGTTAGGGTTGAGGGTTGAGGGCCCGTAAGATTGATCAGCTCAACGTTTTCCCTTGTTATGGGTCGTTGAAGCCCAACTTGATCCCCAAGCAAGCTGTGAATGGAAAATAAACACTCTGCCAAGCTGTTTGCCCGCACGTGGCCCAAGCCCCGGCAGGACTGCCAACGGCGTGGCCGCCGTTGAGTTCTAGACTGCCTCGGTTAGGAGCATGGATGTTCTTGGGGGTGCGGTCTCGCTTTGGCGAAGATGCAAGGGTGTAACGACAGCAGACCGCCTCGCCCTGGAAGCGGTTTCATCGGCCTTCTGTTCCTCGGTGATTGCAGTTCGTTTGCATCACCCAAGTATTAGTTTCAAGCGAGGAGTTTGCTACCTTTTGTGTGGTGCTTCGGCCTCTACAGAATGATGCCCCACGAAAGGAGGGCTCGGTGCCCTAACTACATAGTTCGGTGTTATCATGGCAGCGGTGCCATGAAAACACGTGTACACATGCCCAGCAAGCCCGCTGCCCTAGACCCTTCTATAAACCAGGAAGTGCCCTAAAAACCCACACCTTCAGCGCTTAAGCCATCTTCGTGAATTGGATCTCAATCCTACAGCAGCCAATTCCGGCCGCGAACTCTAAAGGTGTAGACCCTCAACCCAAACCTCCAGGCTCCAGCGATTTTTGCCCCCGCGGAAGCCGCGGCCATGAAGGAGTCCGCAATCCGAAGCCTCCCTGTGTGCGCAAGCGTTCGTCTCGTGTTCCTGCCAGGAGTTCTACCAGATGGTCACGAACTCCAGGCCCCTCCACGAACGTACAGCAGCCATCGACGCGCGCTTCCTCAAGGAGGAGCGCATTGGTCGGGCGCCTACTCTTACGCGTTTTTGCAGACAATCAGGGGCCGAGAGGTTGCTGGGGCAGGGCTGGGGCAGGACTCGTAGACGGTCTGTCCTCATCAAGCCGCTTCACCGAGGCCTGCTGTGGCGCGGCGCAGCCACATTCGAGGACTGCCGCCTGAAGGGGGCTCCTAACCAATGTATTCTGGGGGGGGAGGTACCGCCCCCCCATGCATTACCCAATGGTTGGGGAATGTATTCTGAAGGCGTTTGTTTCCTGTGTTTTCATCTAGTTTGTATAGTAGGTTTAAGCGGTTTGAAAATATGGCATGTCACCATATGTCAATCTTGTTTAGCCTCGCTGGCTTCGAACAACTCCGAACCTACCTGAAGAGGCCTTGCCTTCGAAGCTCTATGCAGCTTCGCGTGTTCTAAAGCTTGGCTAGATAGACAGGGGAGGAAAGGGAAGGATAATGTATTCAGGGGGGTCCAACCTGGCCCGGGCCCGGGGAATACATTCTTTTTGGGGTTAGTAATCCTTCGAGACTCCTGTGTTTGCAACTATCTGAAGGTAGTGGCATCTACATAGATAGCAAAGCTCTTAAAAAGCATACGTAGCAGAACCCCCCTAAATACATTTACTTTTCCCTGCTGATCCCCAGCTACCCCCAGCTACTAATGTATTTTTTTTGGGGGGGGGTCCGAATTCCAGGTAGGAGCCAATATGCCGCCTGGCTAAAGGCGCGCTATCTCGCGCAGACCTTCAAAAAACATTCTGAAACACTGAAACACACATCGTCAGGTGACGACGATGTCACTGTGGCCGATCACATCGGCCAGAATCCAAAGGCCAGTTTGAGTGTGGCTGTGAGGGATGGGCAAGACCAAGTCTCGACTCAGGCGTCCCCCTGGCTCTCTTTCTCGGAGAGCCTCGCGGTGTCCCCTTGGTACGCCTTCGCAAAGGCAGCTCAGGGTGTTTCAAATTGTGATGTGTATTGGCGCCACGTCGTATTTGCAAGCTGCTCGGTTCCGGGGACAGGCCAAGGTCGACGATCGACGAGTGCTGGTAGCGGTGCGCGCGGTGGACGTCCCGCTCTTCAACCTGCACGAGGCGTCTCGCGCCTCGTCGATGGGTTGGTGAAGCTAGCACAGACTCGGCTATGGAAATGGTCAGTTCTATAGGCTCTGGTCCCGATGTAGGGCTTTTGGCTCGTTCGGGCACCAAATGACAGCTCCAAAAAGTTTATGGTCCATAGACTCCAACAAGCAATTGTGGTAGTGCAGTACATATATATATATATATAAAATCAGTTCTGGTCCCTTATCATCCAAGTTGCACAAACTCTTCACACTTCAGCTGCCGCCATTTGAACCGGCGTGGCAGCCGACCCGGTGTGCTTGGGTTCGCGCGCTTGTCGGGATGAGCGCAAGACGGGCCCAAGACCCCAAGATGGGCCCAGGCTCACTGCCATATCCTCGGCCTCGCTACGTTTGATAGGTTCGCATTGCCGAAGTGGTTGTTGCTAAGGTTTTTCCATATCGTTGTGAGGAGCACGTCTCGGAAGTATTGACCCCCCAGCAGAATGAAAAAAAAACACAAGAAAAACACAAAAATGAATTCAAGAGAAAATACAAGCAGCGATTTAGGAACAACGGTGAAATACAAGAAAAAAATGCAAGAACAATACAAGACAAATGCAAAAAAATGCAAGAAAATCACGAGAAAAAAGCAAGCAAAGGAAAAGCCATCGCCAGAAATTACAGGAAACAAACACAAGAAAACAAAGAAATGCGTGCAATAAAATGCACGAAAAGTGCAAGAAAAACACAAGAAACTACAAGAAATATACAAGAAACACACAGTAGAAATACAAGAAAAATACAAGAACATACAAGGATAACACAAGGAAAATACAAGAAAACACAAGAAAAACACGAGAAAAATACAAGAGCAATACGAGAAAAACACAAGAAAAACACAAGAAAAGCACAAGAAACATACAAGCAGTGGGGCGGGGGGGAGGGGCGGGGGGGGGGGCGGGCGGGGGAGGGGCGCACGGCAGGGGGCCGGGGGCAAGGGGGCAGGGGAGCGGGGGGGGGGGGG
>CAJNDS010001024.1:0-142500 GCA_905221605.1 Symbiodinium natans
TGAACAGAGTGACAGGACTGCTTGGCAGTGCTTGTCCAAAACTGACATTACAAACCTACAGTGTCCTGCAGCATGACTGCAAGATGTCTGCTACTTGTCATTACTTGTCGCCACGAGATTTTTTTGGGGAACGTTTTCGGGTTTCAATTGGCTCTCTCCCTTCCCCTTAAGCCTTGACTTCGTCTCACTTGCCCATGTCATGACCGATTGATCTGCATACAGGGCAGCTCGGCATGCGCCCGCAGCGTGTAACCCACTCAAACCACTGACTGCAACACCTGTCATGGAAAGAATGCTTACAGTGCAAAGTGCGCGGCTTACCCTCTGGACACCAGCCATGTGTCTCAAGCGGCTCTTGGCAGATGGCACAAAGTGTAAGTGTACCGGTCTGCGATGCTTCTTCGCCTTCGCCGAACTCACACGTGACCCCCATAGCGTCTGAGATGATCTTGATAGCCTTTCCTTTCCGCCCTTTGCGATCTCCGTATGGCTTAGCCCGCAAGCGTTGGACAAGCTGGGGAAACTTTTGCCGGGTATCGTCGCATGTGTCTGGATCAGCCTCTGGCAAGCATCTTAGTGCATCAGCAGCCTCCAAACGCACGTCGTCATCATTGTCGTCCAAAGCTGTGCAAACCAACATCTCGAACAGGGTAACCTGATGCCCACTACCTTTTGCTTCAGGACAGAGACCTAGGGACCCAAGAAGCTCCTTGGCCCCACCGCTCGCAATGGCCCCTAAAGTTGTGCAAGTGCTCAATCGAATCTTTGGCCGGCTGTCCTTCAAGTTTCTTAGCAGTGGTTCGATAACGCTTGCAACAGCTGCACCCTCTCCTGCAATTGCAATTGAACTGAGGGCATCCAATGGTGCAACTAGAGGAGCCCCCTTCTCCTGAGTTGCTTCGAAGCACTGCATGAGGCTCTTCACATCTTGGGCTACTGCGGAGGCAGCCCCCTCCTCTGCCAGCACGCGGTACAACGCAGAGACCTTTCTTTGAACCACAGCAGACTCGTCTTTCAAACACTGCAGCAGAGCTTTGGAATGCAAAGCCACAAGGGGCGCATGACCTTTCTCTGCAAGTGAGCGCAATGCGCCAAGGATGGCCAGTTTAACAGGCACCGACTCATTGGGCTTTAATCCACATAATACGGGCTGTATGTTGCCAGCCAGTGCGAGGGCGAACGAGTCAACCTTGCAGGAGTTGTCCAAGGATTCAGCTGCCTTTTGACGCACTCCAGTCTCCCTTGATGTCAAGTCGGTGCATAACCGATCAAGAGTTTGTTTCTGTCTGAAGTCCCTGTCTTTGTCCAGTCCTTTGCGAAGCCATCTGCTCGGTAACCCTCGACAGGCCTCGGCTGTCCCCAGGCTAGCAGGTGCAGCCGGCACCACTGCACTGAACTCCCCAGAAGGTGACATTGGCACAAAGCTGGTAACTTTGGCCCTGGCGGGCTCTTCGTGGCTTTCTTGAGCCAAGGCGTCGGGACGAACTGATGAGGCTCCAGATTCTTGGTGCCTCTCTTTTGCAAGACTTCGCCATCCCTGCCCACCACGTGGCACTTCTTTCCAACAGATGAGGTCGGGATGGCCCTTAGGCAAGTTGTCGACCGCTATCATACACCTATGCAAGGCAAGAGCCAAAACTTTGGCTTGGGGAAAACCTACCATCCAGAAATGCTTGAATGTCCTGGCTGGATGACCCTGATTCCTACAATGTCCTACACTGAAGAAAAAGACTGTTTGCAGTGGTCTGCAATGAGTATACGGGTACCACGATGCAGGTGACATCTTGTGCAGGGGTGATGTAGATCTGAGGCTCTGCTTCAGTCATGGTTGTAAACCCGATGACGCGAAAACCCCAACCCAAGTGGTCCACCTTCGTCGTCTGTGCTCTGGATGCCGAGTGATATGCCGGTGGCTTTCCACCGATTAAGTTACTGCGAGCCATAGCAGGACGACATGTGGGCATGCCAAAACCAACGCACTACAGCAATTGTGCCATTCGTACGTACAAAAAAACGAACACACACATATGTACATATATATATATAATGTATGTAGATAGAAATCAAGAAACAATGGTCTTTCTGGAGCCTCCAGACCAGGCAGGGTCCTGGTCTCTCACGATCATTGTTTTGTTTGTTTTGGGCTTCTTTGGGTTTTGGGGACATGATCGAACACAGGTCTGTGCTGCGGAATCGTACGTGACAGCTTGTGGGCATTCGCGTGCTGAGATAGATCCCTAGCCAAGGATGCCATCGAATTTTGAATTTCTGGCCCGAAAAGCATTGGCATTATTGTGTTTGTGGAATTCGTAGTGCGACATTTTGGATTTTGATTCGTTCGCGCATTCTGGAGTTTTCGGAAGTTTGGAACCACCAAGTCCGTTGCAAATCAGGCCAAATGAGCGACGGACAAAATTGCTTTACACAGTGCGAGGTCGCAGAATACCATATTGTCGCTTTACGTGGGCCCATATCACTTTACATACTATATGACTCCGGATACATGTTTTTGAATGTGCCAACTAATGTTATCGCTTTAGGTGGGGCCCATGTCGCTTTCCATGGTTTAACAACTCGTGTCCACCGTAGTACTGGCTTAAACATAATTTAGGCAGGCGCTCAAATGGTTCTAAGCATGCTATACGAAGCTGATTCGTTATATGATCTCAAAGAGGCAAAGCGTCCAGCGAACTTATGTCCACCAGAACTGTTCAGAACAGCAAAAGCTAGCTGAGCCTGTTCGTTATCCTTACTTGTGGTGTGAAGTTGAGGGCCCCCCCTGCGACAACTCAGTTGTTGGTTAAAACGTCGGATAGCTCCAGTGTCGTCAATGCCCGGAAGTTGCGACCAGGATCCGGATTGACTAAAAATCCCATCTTGCACAATTTCCCTCATGAACCAGGCAGGCCGATTTATGAAGCTTTCAGAGCCATATTGCTACGAAGAGGTTCAATTGTTTGCAACATTCGGTCGCTTAGGTCGTTTAGACGAAACAGCCTGCGCGAACCCATGTTCACCACGTGCCAGAACAATCTAAGCATGCTAAGTATACAAGGCCCCTTCAATAGACATAGATGAACTATTCTGCAAGCAGCATTCGTGACGTGTGTACGCTTCCACAGCTATCTTCAAAAGCAGATGAACTTGGCGCTTGGGGCAACATATGGTAACATATTCTACGCGCACACACACACACATTTGGACAATTGGGCGGCTTAATGGACGTGGCAGGTGCAGCCATGATGAGCCATGGCTAATTGCAAGTGTCACCTGTCACCTCCTCAGCCGTGGAGCCGTGGCTGAGCCGAAAAGCCTCCATAGAAAGCTGCCGCGCTCCATTGCGTGTTTCGTACCAAGCATGCATGGAGACATGCAACCTTGGCAAGAAGCTCTCGCTAGCACGCGAACGATTTTTTACTTGAGGCTCGAGAGCAGTCCGGACAGGTATGACGAAATCCAGGTCCCTTTGGAAGCTGGGTGTCAGATTTCCACCACGTAGGATTCTGTGCGATGCGAGACGCGTCGACAGAGGTGGCGTTCACAAAATCAATAAGTTCACATGTCGACCTGATAATGCAAGGCGATTCACACATAGACTACACATAGCAAGCCGCTGATTCGATTCGATCAAAGCTGCTGCGCGGAGCACCGCGGGATACAAGCTGGGGGTGGCTTTAAAGAATTCTGCAATTGCCCCTCCCACCACCTCTGCGGCACAACTGGTTCAAATGGCTCAGCCTCGCCTGCATCTTCGGCAGGCTTCACTTCCCAAACGCCTCCGAATCGGCCTAAGCGGTCTGCTTGGGCACGGCTATGGGTCACCACCACCGCAGTGCCTCCGCGCTGCAGGAAGCTGCGGAGAGACGCCTCCACGTGCGCGGTGGCGGTGTCGTCCAAGGCAGAGGTGGGCTCGTCCAGAAGCAGCACACTGGGGTTCGAGGCCAGGGCTATGCAAAGGAAGAGACGCTGGGTTTGGCCCGTGGAAAGCTGATTCCAGGGCTTGGTAAAGAGCTGTGGATCCATCCCCCAGTCCAGCATGAGCCCCTCTGCTGTGCGTTGCAGGTTGGGCACCCCTGCGAGCCGCGCTGCCTGGGCAGCGAGGTCCCTGGCAGATCCCTCCATGGGAGCCTTGGGCACAGCAACGTATCGCACCTTCTGCCGCCAGCTGCGACCTCGCATGCCGGAGGCTGGCTTGCCCTCCAGGCTCAGCTCTTCTGGGCTGGCATTGGGGAGCAGATCTGCCAATGCCCGTAGCAGCGTGCTCTTCCCACAGCCACTGGGACCCAAGAGGGTAGCCACACAGCCGTTGCACACGGAGAAGTCCACGTCCCTCAGCAGCACAGGTCCTCGCTCGCGGCCACCCTCCCGCAAAGCCGCGGTCCTGAAGCGCAGGGTTCCTGGGCTGTCAGGCGCCTGCTCACGCTGCAGCTGCACAAGGCACTGAGGCGAAGGCGGGGGCCGAGCCGCCTCTGCCCCTGCCACGTCCGTGTCTGCCTTGACAGCAGGGTCATGCTTGAGCTTCTTGTCGGGAGTACCTGCTTTGCCGCCACAACATCTCCAAGACACGTAGTTCTTGAGCTTTATGAAAGGCACAAGCACGGCTTCCGCAATCTTGATGCGCTGCTCTGTGCGGAGCTTGGCGACCACAAGTCTGCCCCTGCGGTCGGTCAGCGCACGTGCCGACAGAAACAGCATCAGCGATGAAGATGCAAAGGTGCCAGTGGTGATGAGGTAGAAGATGAAGACCTGGTACAGGGCCGCCTGCAATGGGGGCGACCCCCCGAGCACCTGGCCAGTCATCATGCCAGGAATGGAGACGAGGCCTGCGACAGACATCTGGTTGATGGTTGGCAGCATGCTCCGCTTCAACACCGACCGGATGCCAGGGCGCATCGCAAGCCACGGCCCCGCGCCGTACGCGAGCAACGCCTCAACGTGATCTGTCTTCTCGGTCAGGTGTGCCGTGAAGAGGTCGGTCGCCAAGGTTAAGCCGGTAAGGCCGTTTCCCAGCATCATGCCACAGATCGGAATCAGGTACCGTGCCTGAATGAAGGGATCCGGCCGCAGCACGAGCACAAAGCCGCCCAGGAGTCCGACGGAAGCAATGGAGACCAGGAAGGCCAGCAGCATGTTCAGGAGCATGCCCCTATAGTACACCTTTGTCCTTGCAAAGCCTTCACGGGAGGCGAGGAGGATCATGCAGACAATGTAGCCAAAGACCAGTGTCGGCTCATCGAGAGCAAACACCTCCTCAAGCACCAGCCCGAGGAGGGCGAGCTGGGCCAAGCAACGCAAGGCTGCCACAAGCAGCACGTCTGCAAACTCCAGCTTCGCCGCAAAGATGGCCGTCACCACCAGAAGCACGAACCCACACATGATGCTCACCCTGTCTGGGCCAAGCTCCATTAGCTCCGCCATGGCTGCTACGGCGAGTACTAAGTACTAAGCAGCGAAGCGGGGAGGGAAGCGGCTGACCACTTGAACCACATGAACGAGATGTCAGTGTCTCTTGTTTAGGTCCATCCTGACATGTCCCGACCATCCACAGCAATCACCCTACTCTTGCGGATCTAGTCCATTATAGTATGCCAGTATATGTCCCACACCTGTCACCCGCTCTCTCTTTAGCTGCAAGATGCACAGTGATTAGCTGAGCTACATAAATGCAGGTATGAACTTGTAGACCATGCGCGGCCCCACTGCCATTTGTCACACTTGCACTGGCAAAGCGACCCAAGCTGCTCCTAGCTACGAAGAAGCAAAGGCTCCGTGCTTCCACACGCATCCGCTTCTAGACTGCAATCTGCCCCTCTAACATCCACGGAATCACGCCACCTATGGCGGAGAGCTATCCGTGGCACATATTGAAATGACGAAAAAACCAAAGAACAAATCCGTCTGCATGAGGTCTGCCTCGGCCAGGAGCCATGGACCATAACGGCTTATGATGTCAGAGATCACTGCGGCACCGCTCCCGACCGCACGTAGGCTCGCGTAGGGCTCTCCGATTCGGGGTCTTCTGGCTCCTCAGGTGCGTCGTCACCTTCAGCATCTCTGTGCTGCAGCATGCCGGACAGTGAAGGAGCCTGGGGAGGATCTGCAAGCTGCGAGCGTGAGCCGAGCAACAGGACTGCGAGGCCCAGCATGATGACGGGTGCACTGGCCAGGGTCGCCGCGGAGGGGACTTCGCCCAGTGCTGCCCAGGCCACGAGGGCAGTGATGACAGAGCCCAAAGGGTCGAAGGCCAGCACGAAGGCCGGGCTGCTGTGGCGCATGGCCCAAGCCTGCATCAAAAAGCCCAGTGTAGAAGGTAGCAGCATGGCATAGGCCACATAGACCAACTGGGCCCCCGAGAGCTGCAAGGCTTCCAAGGAAAGCTGTGGCAATGCCGCCAGGCTTAGCGGAACTAGGGCAAAAGTCACACCCCAAGCCACTGTGTATAGAGAGCTTGGGCTGCAGTTTAGACACACCTTCTGCATCACCCAACATGAGGACACAGCAAGCGTGCTGCACAGCATGAGGGTCTGCCCAAGTGGCACATCGCTACCTGGCACCACTTTAGGATGACCTGTGCTCCAGACAAAGCTCAACCACACATATATTGCCCCTCCAACCACGGACAGGCCGATGCCCAGAAGCTTCAGCTTTGCTGCCCGGCTGTGGGGCGAAAGCTGCTCAAGTCCCACGCAAGAGGAGAGCGCGCACACGAAGACGGGCACCGAGTTCTTCCAGACGCTTGGGACGATAGCAGGCAGCAGCTTCAATGCCCTGAAAAGCAGCACCTGCCCCATGGCATGGCATGTCCCGTAGACGAGAAACTTCCAAGCATCTTTCCTCTGCGGCAAGGACTGCAGGGGCGTCTTGCCGCTCGACGCCCATAGCCAAAGCTGCATGATGAGGCCTGATCCGAGGTAGCGATACCAAGAGAAGACCACGGGCTGCAGGCCAGCTTTCCCGTTCATTGCCAGGCGCCCCACCACCAGCAAACCCGAGGCCACTAGGTCAGCCAATAGGATTGCCATCACCACCGGCCAAAGACTCTTGCATCCCTTGTGGGCTGGCAACAGCTCCGCCTGCAATTCGCCACCTGCCAGTCGCTGCACGGCCATGTCCCGGAAGTTCTAGAAGGGGAGGGTGGGGAGTAGGGGAGCTGGCGGAGGTAGGGTGAGTGAGGCTACAGGCACTTTGTGTCACGTCATCTGTCCTGAATCATTCCTTGAGAGATGCCAATGCAGCGATGGTAGAGGTGCTTTGTGCATGGTTGAGACAGAAGTCTCTGGAATGACCTGGGACTGGGCTGGGGTCTTCAAACCAAGCTCTGCAAGCTCCTTTTGGCAGGCTTGCATGATCAACTCATGAACCACATGGAGCATTCGATCCATTCTCAGTGTTCTCTTAGTTAGCCACAAGTGCCCCGAGTGCCATCAACATGCCCTCGAACAACATAGTTGGCTTCAACCTGAGGATCATCCTGCCCCTTGGTGCTAAGAGGAAAGCTCGTAACGTTATTCATGCTGCTTCGGCTTGTTTTCCCTCTGAGCCACTGGCTCACAGCCATCCTGGTCCCAAACAGGGTCTTCAAGTGGCTCATGTAGAGCTTAGGGTCCTGTGGCCACTTTGGGCCTGAGGACGCCGGTGCTCATGGATCTGGGGCAGAAACCTGATTTTTGTGGGGGCTCTCTCTGCAACCATGCCCCACAAGTTCCAGGCTACGTCAGCAGCTGTAGCAAGGACGGCAGACTCACTCGACCCCGGGCGCAGCCGGACTCGATGAAATTGACCTCGGTTGGCGAAGATATCGTGGCTTTGCCAGATCAGTGTGCAGTCGACTTGCGATCTGAAAAAGTAAATCAGGTAAGCTGTGAACAACCGAGTTGCAAGGAAGGCGGGGACGTTGCTGATGACCTTGTTGCCTCCCAAGTTCGACCTGAACAGGCTGCCGCGCGATGGGCGCGCGTGCGCAGAGTGACTGTTAGCTGCAACGCTGAGCAGCGCAGGCTCCAATCCCAAAGTCGATGTTCGGGCTGTTCTGCATTAAGGTCCCTTGTGGTGATCTTTTCGTGCCGTAGCATTCAGTATTGGCGCCCCCCAGAATGGGACCAACCTAGAATCTTCTTGAGGCAGTCCAGAGGCTCCGCATCCGGAGCCATGGAAAGCCTGATGAGGCCTTGCGTGAGGACGAACTCCTCCACGGCATCAGCTCATACGATGCCCTGAATACCTGAACCAATGGTTTAGGGTTTGGGGTCTAGAGTCTAGGGTTCCCCCTGGAACCACAAGAATCCACAAGCTTGGCATAGCTTGGCGTGTGGCCACTCCTCTCTTGGTGAGATCGTGTGACCACCGGCCCGCTCAAAATAGCCTTAGCTGGGTCATCAGCAACGCGTGTGTGCGACGTGTTCGAGGGCTCGAGACGAAGTCGTGATGACTCAGGAGATGCACAGGTCTCGACTGTGTCCAATACCAATGAATGTCGAAGGCCCCTCCTTGGCCAAGCAGCAATTCAGCACTTCGTCCACAACCTGGGTTGCCTTGGACGATACGCCTCGCATTCCACCTGTCAATCGCGACTTGCTGAACTACGAAAAATGGGGGAAGTCATTTCGGCCAAAAACCAACTAAATTTGGGAATATATACTCCCATGCTGAGTCGTATACGATCGTAGCAGAGCAATCAAAAGTCAGGGGGACGATCTGATTACTGTTCGACGCTCCGGGCACAACGTGAGCTAAAAGTGGATGCAACGGCTCTTTGAAAGAGTCTCCGAAGGCGCGCCCCCTAAACCCTAAACCCTAAACCCTCAACCCTAAACCCTAAACCTGCTTTTCCGTGCAGCTGAGATCTTGGGTCGGCCAGACAAGGGGCCCGAAGCTCCGAACCCTGAGCAACCAACCCCCCCGATACATCTCCTCAACAGCCGAGACTCTTTCCAGTAATAGGGGATCCGAAGTATGAGCCCTTCATTTGGCTCCCTTGTGATAGATATATATATATATATACATATATATACATATGTATGCATGTATGTATCTATCTATCTCTACATATACATATATATATGTATGTATTCCACCCTTAGAAGTAAGCCCGCCCGAATTTGTAGCTATGGTACCCCTCCCCCCCCCCCCACCCCACCTTCAACTTGCAACTCCTCGGGTGGGATGCCGGCCCAGAGCATGGACAGCGCATCCTCCAGTGGAGGTCCCAACTATGTGGGCCCCGCGAAGCTGTCACGAAATCTTGTTTACGTGTAGGAGGGTTTAAGCCTTTAAGCCGAACCAGGTGATGTTGGCAAGTCATGAGCTATGAGCAGAAGGGCCCTGACTTCGGCTTTGCTTCACGTAAACGCGTCACTGCTATCTACCAGAATCTACCAGATGTCTGAGACTATTGCGCTTGCGGTCGGGCATGCTCGATAGAAAAGGCCTATGTCAGAAGTCCCGTGGTCCTCGTGGCTCAAGCCGCCAGCGAAAAGTGGCACGTAATTGAAGGTCATGCCCACAGCAGTCCCCCTGAAAGGGCTGATAGGGGTGACAGCTCCGCAATCTGCAGCTTGACGGGAGCAACAGCAAGAGACTACAGGCAACGACGAAGGACACCCCAGCAGTCTTCATGCACAAGTTTTGCAGGCAGACCTTGCTGGCGGGAAGAGACGATGCCACCTGGAGGCGCGCAGGGGAGCGGAGCAAGGAGGTGAGCCAGGTGAGCCACAAAATACGAACAAATGTGCAAGGAGGTGTGCCGAAATTGCCGCCTGCCAGCACTTTTGGCCTCCTCGTTGAAGCGCCGGATGAGCGCGCGATCCTGGAGGAAAGAGGTTGTGCCACTCTGTCAGTGGCGTGGCCGAGAACTACGAGAAGATGAATGAGCTACCGTGTCAGTTGCCAAGACTGGAAGAGGCGGACTGCTCAAAGGACTCATGCGGCCCTGCGATGATCATGCCATGATGAATGGAGCATGGTGCTGGGATGCTTGTGATGCAGCGCCTCTTTGCTCACCTTCAAGCCGAGTGAAGCAGCCTGCTGTGCCACTGCCTCCGGCGATGCAAAAAGCAAATGTGCCAAAGAGCGGCCGACGCCTACGATAAGATGTGTCTGGGAATCTCCTGCTTAGATTCGGCTTAGATTGTTGGCACGGGCTATCTCGCCAGCACGAGCCTATTTATCAATACGAGTCTTATTTGCTAGGTAATGTTGCGCTCGCGTTCGTATCTAGATGTATCTAGGGGTCCTTCCCCCCCCCCCCCCCCCTTCCCCAAACAATTTCGGGGTTTGTGTGCACCCTCGTTAAACGGGAACGGGGGCTGAGGGTAGGGCGGCCAGGGCTCGAAGCCTTGAAGCTTGAGGGTGGTCTTATTCATATTTCGCTATCTTTCTTGGTTCCCTGGCACTGGCACCCCGGGATCCCCGGACGACAAACTTCACACAATTGCGGGTATAGTTGCTAAAGGCAGTGCAACATGATGCCGCAAGGGGAAAGGGAATTTACGGCAGACTTGAGGTTTTCTGAGGTTCCGGCTTGCGCACGAAAGCAGGTGCACGTGTTCCAGAAGCACCCAGAAGCGCTGCTTCTAACGGTTGCTGAACATGCCTGCCATTGCTCCTCTTCTCCTGTGTCAGTCGACTCATCGGGTGGAGTGGGCTTCTCTGGATCAGCATCACCCGTCACCTTGGAGTCAGCATGCCCTGTCCACTTGCTCTTGAGGCGCTGAGCTCATCCTCTTGAATTCCTTGCAGCCTTGGTGCGAAGGCGCGGAAAAAGTCGCGGAGCATGCCGTGCGATGCGGCTCCGGTAGGCCTTCCATGCAGACTATCACGATAGTTCCATGCACTTTCACAGGTAGGCTGTTAAGCTGAGTACTGGCGAAGTGCTGTTTGTTTTACAAGATTGGAACAGCACTGTAACAGCACAAGAGCTTCATGGCTGCTTGCAATTCAACATGAGCCAACCCCTTCGCTGCCCATGCAGAGAAAGGACTTGTTATAGCGCTGGGCCCCTACTGTACGAGACCGGGCCCTTTCACGTCTGCAATCGTGTGGAGAGCAAGGTCAACAAGAATGCCGAGCTCCCTTCTCAAACGTCCCGAGCAGGCCCCTGGTTTCCCTTCAGTAGGCTGTCCTCCACTAGGGTCTCAAGCGACCCAAAGCATTGAACTCTTGCCATGATGCGGCGCCCCAAAGCAGCCCTCATCTCACCTAACTTCATCCCAGTGCCTTCCATACCCCGGCGAAGGGGTGACGTCAATGAGGTACCTGGGTCGCTGCCAGTTGCATGCCTCTGCTGTAAGTTCGGCCGCACGCTACTTCCGAGCGCAAGAGGTGCCAGCAACGTCCGATCACACGGGCCACCAGCTCAGACCCTTCATGGCTTCCCTCCTGTTAGTTGCAATCTCAAACACCCTGGCTCTTCTAAAACCCAAACAGCAGCCTTTAAAGCTTTTAGAGCGCTCTCGAAGGTGCTCTCTGCGAGGTGCCCACGCCCTTCAAATGACTCAAGCCCAGGAGCGGAACCCAAGCGAGGCGGCGCCGGCCTTCCAGGATCTCCTGCATGGAGATGCCTCTCCGCTCTTCTCTCGGTGAGGATGCCTCTGGCTACAGCCGGAGACTCTTTTCTGTCCTGGACCACGACCACAAGCGGATGGAGGGAACAAAAAGTGCGGGAGGAGGGGAGAAAAGGTGCGGCAGCTGTGCTCCGAAACTCTGGACCCAGGCATGGCATGCGGTTCTTAAAGGCTGGGGTGTTTACATTTCAGGCCTCCAACGCTTGCCCTCGACGCTTGCAAAATCCCTCGCGTCTTGAAAAGGCGAAGGACGAGAATTTGCTGCAACAACCCACAATGCGAGTGCAGCGTGCTTCTTGAAAATGCCTAGCTCCTTCCTCCCTTTACTCCTCGCTCCACTCTTCCATCTTCCATTCGAGTCTGGAGTCTGACATTGAAAGTGTCTGGTTGTACCATATTTACCTCGGCTGAGGCAGCACTGTCATGTGCGTTTGGGAATTTGAGAGATGCGCATCAGCCCGCAAACATCTGTAGGGTTTCCTTGCCCCGGAACTTCGAAGCAAAGCGGGAAAAGGGAGGCTAGGCGCTTGGTTGCCACCCCAGGCACATGTAGAAATGGAACATGACTTATACAAGCAGAAAGTAGTGCACACTAGGTGAATTTTCACATAACTTTCTCTGAGTCCCACAGCTTAGAGTGCGGCTAGGCGCCCAAGCCAAAATGTAAACTCTGAGTCTGGATCCTTGAAAACCCACATCAGCTACTCTTGTGTTGGCACAAGGTTGCATTCAGCACTCTGCAGGGTGCCTATAGGGCCTAGTGACAGGTGCTCGGGCAACCTCCCCTCATCGCTGTACTGTACGCGTAAAGACTCCTCGTACTCCTCGAAGAGGAAGTCCACGCCCAGGATCTCGAAACAGCGTGCCTCAAGCAACAGAGCAAAGTGGCTTGAGCACTTTGCAGCTGCAGCCGACACACCAAATTTTCTCGAACACTTGACTACTGCAAGTCTCTCTGGCCACCGAACTATGTGTCTGATTCATCATGGCTACAATCTACAAGGTACCTGGGAAGGGCTTCCAGACTGCTGATAGACCCTTCAACTTGAATTTAGATCCACCAAACGCCAACCCTCGGGACGGAAAATCCTGGGGCACAACCCTGACTCGCAATAAGAGAGCGAAGGCTGAGGCACTTCGCCGAGGAGGGATTGCAGTCTTCTGAAGACGTCAGTGTGCCGGCTATGGTGGCCAGCTGCAAGGAGCATCACCACGATGCTGTGGTGCATTCCTCGCAGGAGGCAGGGCCCCCAAGAAGCAGTCTTTGCTGCTTTCTGAGAAGCTCGCAACATCATGCGACTGTTTAACAGCCCCTCAAAAATTAACAAGGCGGACCAAGCAGGGCCACGCACCCTTTGCCGATCTGCTTGGCAAGGCGCTTTCTTGCTTCAGGGGGTAACGCATCGATAGGGGCTTCGAAAGCTGCCATTTGCCCTGACCAGATGCCCGACATGCCGTCCCTAAATCAATGGTTCTCACGAGTCCCATAGTGACAGTACATTGGCCTGACAGCCTCGGCACAACAACTTCGGTATGAATCGGGGGGCGACGAAGGAGCGCTTCCGGATCGGCTCCAGTACGACTTTTGTAGAGTGCAGAAAACCTGAGTTTCAGTGCTTGCCGACCATAGCCATCGCCCCCCCCCCCCCCCCCCCCCCCCCCCCCCGCCATCAACTTGCCGATACCTGCACCTACCCATGCAAGCGTGATGACGTTGAGCTCTTGTGATGCTGATCGCGGCACAGCAAGGGAATGCAGATTTGACGGGCGCTGTTCACAGCTGTCTGCCAAGGATATCAGCTCATTATGATTCGCAAGCTCCCAAACAAGACACCCTGTGAACACAGAGAGGCTTTCAGGCAAAACGCTGGCTCTGGGATTTCTGCCGATCTCCATAGTTGGTCACGAACTCCTGTGGAAGGGAACAAGGGCTATTTAATCAGGGTTCCAGATGTGCCGTAGCGGTTTAGATGTGGAGAATGTGGGAGAGGTCGGCCGTGACAAGCGAAAACAAACACATGGCCTCTCCATCATGAAGGGCGCTATAGGAGGGCGGGAGGGGGGAAGGGTCCCGGAACAGCGATAAGCCAAAACCAGTAACATCTCATGAAGCAATCGGAAGCTCTCAGCCAGCTGTCAGACCGGCTGCGCCAAGAACCAAAACTACCTGCCTCGTCTTCCTTTGTCGTGCAAACGCCAGAGACGTGAGAACCTGAGTTGCTGAGAGAATTGCGGGTACCTCTTCATCTCAGGCACCAGCAGCCAGACCGATCATCTTGTACAAGCAATCCCAACCCCGAGCACGGCCACCGCTAATCAGAATCACTGTATACGCACTCCTATGCACTCACAGACTCGAAAACAATCCTCAGCAGCCCCGTGCGTCCATCTTGGGCGTGGCTAATGGTGCCGTTGATCCCAAACTGCACTAGTCTGAGCAGACAAGTGGCAAGTCTTCTCCTCCTCTGGCAGTTCCCCCCCTTTCGCAGCCGTTGAATGGGACGCAGCTGTTGTAGCCAGAACGGCATAACCTCCATGATCGTCGTCGTGGTGGACATACACCTTTCAAGCAGACACTGGGGGGTGCCCCTAGCCATAGCAGCGAACTTAAGACCCCTCAAACCTGAAACCGAGACCTAAAGGCTTAGGAAAGCCTACTGTAGGAACACTTCTTGGCCAAGTTGAGTCTGAGGAGCGCGGAGAGGGTGCAGGGATGTGATCCCAACATAGAGTCGGAAGTGGAATCGGCGGCCCTCGATCAGTGGAGACCGGATGCGTCGCTGGACCAAGAACCTTGTGCGGGAGACTGTCAGGCTAAGATCTGCATGCCGCAGGACAAGGCAGAGGACCCTAATTAGCATCAAAACCTGAAACCACAGACCGCAGTAACAAGAAACAAGATTCACCACCATTTCGGAAACCACGCCGACCTGTCTTACTGCTCTACACACAGGGGCACTGAGTCAAGCAGGGAGCGCCGTGCCCGGGCTTGCTCGGGCAAGAAGGCTCGACAAATCCGGCGGTGACCGCAGCATCCTCACAAAGGGGTCTTCGTTCCGGTTGAAAACCACACTCTATACATGTGAAAACCACACAACACAGCCTCTAGCTCAGTATGACCATACCCAATCCCTATGTACATATATATATATATACACATGCATATACATAAATACAGATATCAGATACGTATATAATAAATCGATATAAACAAATAAACTATATATATATATATATATTTACTTACATGTATTGCACTTCGTTTCTTTGTCTGGGGGGGCATTCGGGGGAGCGGGTTGCCATGTCCAGTTGCCAAAGGGGTATGACGAGAAAGAGTCTTACAGGAGGTCTAGGTCTCTCTCGTTCAACGCCCTTGAACCAATCTCCAAATGTCCTGGGCTTTTTGCAAGGTCATTATAGTGCCAAGCATCGTAATGCTGCGCCCGCCTGAGGAATGACTGGCTTTTGCGACCTAGGCCCACGTCTTCGGGGTGGGGCCGGTGGGCTTCAAAAGTTGCATCTATCGGTACCTGACTTGGCAGGACTTCAATCAAAGCACAAGCTTACGCCTGTTGCTGCGGTCACCTTGCAAGGGTGTGCCATGGATGACGACCAAGTTTGGGAGGGGGGTGGCAAGAATTCTCCTTAGAGACTGGAAACTTCGGGCCGAGAAACCTGTCGGAATCATCGGCTTCTTACGGAACAAAAGCAATCCTTTACCTTGCCCTTTTCTACAAATCCGAGGGAATCAGCTGGTTGTAGCAATGGGCAAGGCGGATTGTCGGCGCTCGAGCCTGAACAGCTTGACCGCAGCTTCGCTTTGTTACTGCAGGCTATGCAACAAAATCCTTGGGGGACGGAGGGTCAGATTGTAGGTTGCGATCTGGCGGCTTGTCGCGTCGCACATCTTCGAACGTGCGAAGTTGTATCTCCGAAGTTGTGATGGTATGTTTTCGGCCACCCGGGCGCTGGGTTTGACGGGCTTGGTGTAGTTTCTAACAGATCTGAAGCTCTCAAATCTTCTGTCCCCGCTCCCCCCTGCTCCCCCCCCCCGCATTCCCCCTGAATCCAAGCACTAGAAATCTCCCGTGAATCCTCAATATACCTCACGCCATTGTAACTTCGTCTGGCCCAGGCACCAGCTCCTCTCCGCCCGACAGCTTCCTGTGAACCGTCTCGGTGTCATCCAGTCCATGACTGCCAGCCACGACCACGTGGCCTGGCAGCTTTGGTCTTGCGATCCGGTCAGGGTCCGGACCCATCAGGGTGTAGGGTAGGAAGGAAGGACTGAGCCTTTCCAGGATTTTCCGGGCCTTATGCTCGATGCCTATTGGGGCTCAAAATACTAGTTGGCCTGTTGATTAGCACGGGACTTTTCCCCACCCTCGCTGTCTACATCTTGAATCTGCAGCTCAATCAAGAGTTCGATGCAAAGAATGCCTGCGTCGAAAGGACGCCCATTCCGTACCGGTTCCAGATGACACAAGGCACTGCATTGTGCGGTCCGGTGTGACACTGCGAGGCAAGCCAAGACGTATTCAGCCAAGAAGCTCTTGGGGAAGCAGAGCGACGCCACGCATTCATCTTCCTCGGTTCGCAGACAAGTTGTTTCAAATAGGGCCCTTCAGGATTCTGATGCTGCGTGACAAATAAAATCGCTGCTCCAGGCTGACTAACAAAGAAACTCCTAGGTCATCCTGTGTCTCTCCACATTTGTGCCGTTGGTTCGGAGTATCCGGGAAACGCCAGGCCCTGCATGTGGAACACCTCCAGTTTTCTTACAACTGCAGTCGTATGGGCAGGGCTTGAGGACTCAAGATCACAGTCCTTCTGGAACCAAAAGTTAAGCTTGTGGGTGGAGAGCTGGGCGGCTGTGCCTTCCAAGCCAAGAGGCCGTGTCTAGCAGCTCGGAGTGTGTCGTTGCCAAGTGGTCCCTCATCCAGAATCCAGGGCGAGCGGCTCAACATCTGCTTTCTTGGCAGCATGATGCGGGCTCCAGGACTGAACACGGGTGTAGGGTTGGGCTGAAGGTTGGAACACGATAGGTTGCTGGCAAGAACTCGGCCTCAGCTTGCGAATGCTGATGGCCAAGTGCTGCTTCCTTAGGTGCATCCCAAAGGTACCAGCAGCGGGCAGTCGTTCTGGTGAATAGGCCGCAAGCGAAATTTCTCGCTGAACTGCTTGAGTATGCCTAGACGTGCGAAAACCTGGTACACTTCTGGCAACGGCCTTCAACGATGCACATGGAGTATGATCTGCAAACTAGTACAAAGAGCCACGCCACGTCTTTGGCGGCATCCGAGCGTCGGGCCGACGGGCGCACCGTGGAATGTCAAGCCTCCGGTATTTCAACGACTCGCTGTGAGTTGCGCTGAACGCTCTCTGGCCGTCAAACCGCAAGCCAGCCTTCCCCAAAAGGGTGGCAGTTGCGCTCAATGATCTACAGTGCTTACGTGAAGTGACACACGACATGCCTCCGAGCACTAGTGCTGGCGCATGGGCTTGCCTGGCTTGCATGGCAATGGCGGGCAAATGCGTACTGGGCTCAGAGCTTCTTTAGCCTTTAAACACTCCTGACAAACATCACTCTCTCTCCAGGTTCCCATCCGGGATTCGGTACTATAGCAGCCCAAAGACAGTGGTTGTGGGTCTGATCAGCGCGGGCCCGAGCGAAGTCCCAAGTTGGCAAATACCATCCTGGCTTTGTCGACGAGGCTTAGTGCGCCCATGTATCATGATTCTTGCAGGAAAGTGGTCAGCGTCATGTTGCGCTGGTAGGGCCGTGTTCGCGTATGTTGATATCGGCGAGGCGCCATCATGCGGATACATGCGTTGCAGGCAAGCTTCTGTAGAAGGACCAGTCAACGGGGATGCCCAGGAAGGAAGACCTGGGTCTGCTAGCTAGCCTGGGGAGGCCTTCAGATTCTATTGCGTTGAGTTTGCCGCGCAAAGGATCCCAACATGCGATCGATGGAGAGGGACTGAGAGGGACTAACTAACTGTTGCGGTTGGTTCGGACCACAAGGCAGCCAAGCAGCAAATCGACGGAGCGGCCCTGCTGGGGCACCAGGCTCCACAGCACCTGGAACTCTGGAAACATCGGGCGACACGGCGTCGCTTATCAGACAAGTGCGATGTGGAGGACCTGGAAAAGTTTGAAGTCTTGAAAACCCGTAGCCGGGGTGCAGACGTCCCATTGTCCATCACTTGCAAAGGTATGCAAGCTTCCAGGGTTGTCCAGCTCTGTGAAGCCTGAATTTGTGAGTTTCCGGTGCATCCAAAAACTCCAACCTGTCTGCTGGCTAGAACACGAAAGAGCACCTCAACATGCCCGCAAGATGTTGTACACAAACAAGACACAGTACAGTACAGCATAATTCTCAACATCCTCGTGCATAACATGCACGAGGCACATGTCCCTCCTGCTATGGAGAGATTGACCACTTAGAGCAGCACAGGGAAAACAGGAAGACTCAAGTCAAGGTGCCGAGGTCTTTCCAAGCTGCGAGGATCAAACCCGCGTTCATCCTGAGCTGCCCAGGATGGCTCAGGATTTGACGTTTACGGTTTGGGGTTTGTTTTTTTTTTCACTCCTAGGGTTTAGGGTTTAGGGTTTAGGGTTTAGGGTTTAGGGTTTAGGGTTTAGGGTTTAGGGTTTAGGGTTTAGGGTTTAGGGTTTAGCGTCAACGTGAGCTAGAGATACGGGTCGTGAAGTAACAAAAGCAGGAGGGTTTGTTGTGGAGAGGAGTTCTCACGAAGAGCATGGCTCCTTGTAACCAGTACTGCTCAAACCCTATGTCGCCAAACGATGCGGGGCCTACATGATCAGCACACCACCCTGCTGCCCGGGTCCAGGTTGTTTTTTTCGCATTTTCTTGGCATTTTTCGTATTTTCCATGGTTTAGAGATTAGGTTTAGGGTTTAGGGTTCAGGGTTCAGGTTTTAGGGTTCAGGGTCTAGGTGTTAGGGTTCACCTGAAAGCATAACAAAAAAAACAAAAACACGGGAACAAACACAAACAAAACACGAAAAAGAACCATCAGCCCTGCTGCCCATAGCCGGGGAAAGACACATGCAAGCTGCCTGCAAGCGAAATGGTCTTATCTATCTTAGTGAGCTCAGCTCACAACAGAGCCAGTTCCTCCAAGACGAGTGCCACATGTTGCCTGCATGCTTAGACAAAACATGCCACCCAACAAAACTAGACCCAACCAAGAGTAGGGAACACCCTTTCTGGGTTCAAGGGGCTTGTAAGGGTAACCTTAGCCCAAAAAATCAGGGGGCATAAGGGCCTACTCCGGGCCCTAGAGTCCTAGGCTTAAAGCAGCCCAGGGGCTGGTCGTCTAAGGACAGCAGCCGGCGAGGTCCCTTGCCCTCCAGTGGCCAGGGCGCCTTCGGTGCCAGAGCCTTCAGCCAATGCCTGAAGCTTCGATTTTTTTTGGCATGTGCCTAGGCGTAGACATCGCAGCATGGATCGCATGAGAGATCGCATGGGCTGAAGGCGCTACCTGGTGAAGCAGGAGGTTCTGCTCATGCGTGCAGTTCGCGTGGGCGGCAGGCAGTGAACTTGTGCATAGGTTTCTGCGGATACTTCTGGGGCAGAGTGCGCTGGAAAGCATTCATCTTGTGGATAATAACGAAAGAAAACAGATTGGGTCTCTCGAGTTTGTTTCCACACAATTCGTCATTCGGCCCCCTTCCCGTCTGCCCCGTCCCATGCCTCTTCTCCTGTGCGGCATCCTGGGCCATAGTGAGGAACATGTCCTTGCATCGTGCCGGCCGTCCCACCTGGCATATGGCCGATTGTCGCCGCTGATCGCATCAACAATCAACTCATTGGATATAGGCGAGTCCACTCGCCATATAACTACACAAACGAAAACCCCATCCTTGGAATGTGTCGGCTTCGTTTGTGCCATGGCTTTGGCATCGGCCAGATAATGATCAGGACTTTCCGGTATGACATGTCGACAACCTCTGCAAGGGGCGCTGAGGAAGTCGTCTTGCAGATTGGAGGCTGGCCATAATACATGTCTGAGACATTTCACCTCCTTTAACAAATCAGGTTTCCTGAACTGACTTCCTTATCTGCCGGACGCCCGAATATTGAATATCCTATGCACCAACCTGGAATTGCAAGTTAATGAGGTCAGTCCCGGAACACGTCCCTAGCCCATCTTCGCTGCAACAACTCCTTCGTGAGGCTTCTCCCGTGAAGATCTCATACACACGCCGCCTGGTCGCTGTAGGCGTCCTGCGACTTGCGTGACAGCTTACAGGCTTACGCCTGGAAAGTCACAGTTGCGCATTTTTTTATGTTCAGCAAGCTTTCGTGCGGCTTATGCGGAGCCTACGCGGAGCACGCCAACAGGTTTGACGCCGCTCTATTTTGTAGGACTACAATGTGACCCGACCCAGAACGTCCGAGCATTCCGTATAGCTACTTCAGGGTTCAAGGTTTTCCAACAGACAGCGTCTGTTGTTCTTCGTGACCACCACATACTGCAACCACGGATCTTTGCAGGCTCCTATCGATGCCTACGCGCACCTATGGCAGAGAGGCTGGGTTACACCTGCACTGTACAGGGCTACACAAGAGCCGCATTCAAGCTGAGAGGCAATGCTGATGTCCTAGCCCTCACTACCGGTAGCTCAAGATTGCTGCAGCTCAGCATCACATTTGATGCAGAAGAAGCACAGCGGAACAGCAAGCATGTCTTGAAATGTGACACAACGTGACTTGCATTCCTTGGGCTCCTATGCCTCACTGGGTCCCAATTTCCAAGATTGACAGTCTAAGGCGAATCTGGTTGGCTGGTCGCCAGAAGAGAAAGTGCTCCGAAACTTGATTCTAGGGCAACTGTCTCCAGTCAGCGGCCATCGGCACGCGTCGTTGGTCCTGGCTGCGTGACGCCACGGTGTGCATAAAGTTCCAGTTGCCTGAGTGGATAGTCGGGTCCACCGTGGTGGCGCAAAAATGGTGCTCTAGAGATGCATGTACGATGCTGGCGAAACAGCAACATTGTGCATATTGCCAAATAAACCATACGAACTATATTAACACACGTCAGGCCGTGAAAAAACACATCACGCCAATGTGCTCATATGCATTGGCATAGTGATGGTGCATGTCATGCCCACATGCTTGTCGCTGCCTACATACTAAGTACCTTGCCAACTTCAGAGATCGATTTAGCCCCCAAGGCCGGAGTTGAACTGCCTTTGCACTCTGCGTCTGCGAGGTGCAGAAACGCTCCACGGCCTCGTGCACTGACTCATTGGCCTGCGGACAAGGGTGCTGCAAAACATCATGTTTCTTCAGCACGTCTTCACGTCTTCGCGTGCGTGTACATGTATTCGTCTAACAGAATACTCAATCTTCTGGGCATCAATGGATCAGCACTCATGCTTTATTGTTATGACCCATGAACCATTACCAATATGACTTATAACCAAATGCAATTTGATTGTTATGACTGCTATCCGAGTTTTGTTGTTTGGTTGGAAGCTCAGACATCGACCCTCGTGGTGAAAGTACGATGATGCCTTGACTTCGTGACGACACGGGTGAACAAAGAGATGGCCTGCGGCAAGGGACAAGTCGCAAATCCGTCTTGTTCCGCTGACCCTGATGGTTGCGGACCCCCCGGCTCAAAACCCGAATCCGAAGTGGCGCAGGGCACCAGACATCCGATCAAGCCTTGATCGCAAGGAGCGTGGCACCTTCCTTGTTCTGCACAGTGATCGTCACAGGCAGTCCCAGGTGCCTTCGCTGTAGGGTTTAGGGTTTAGGGTTTCGACTCTCATACTCGTACAAGCCCGGGGGTTTTGGGTTTAGGGTTTGGGGGGTCTCGGGCTTAGGGCACGCCAGTCCCTCGGCGACACCGAGTTGGAATGGCTTTCGCTTGCAGAAAGACACACTTCCGAAAGCTTTTGTGCAACTTCTTCCCCAAAAAGCCCGGATAGAAACCACCATGCATCAAGGGGCGGAGCAGGTTCATATTACGATTCTGATATCGGCTCTCGCAGATCCGCAGCACCTAATGCCTAAAACTCCTTTTTTTTTTTGCGGCCCCAAAGGCTCTGCAGCTGCTGGGAGCACCAGAAGGGCCCAGGCAGCTCTGCAAGGCCATGTGTCCGCTCGCATTCGCGCTGTAGAGCAGCGCGGTAGGGACTTCAGGCTGAGGGGTTCAGGACTTGGGGCTTTTGGGTGGCTGAGCTTACAGGCTTCTACAGGTGCAAAGTGCGACTCCTTCTGCTTTCCGCGACCATGTCGTGCGACTTTGCCAAGCTCAAGCGTTGCGAACAGCGTTGTGAACATGTCACACTGGGCGGGACTCAAAATGCTCTGACGTAATGCTGCTTGGCATTTCTCGGTGTCCATCTCCTTGGACACAAATGGTCCAAGCGGTTGACGACGAGGAGAAGGCTCAGAGTTCATTTTTCTCTGCACGATACGTCCACCCGGAGATCCAATTTTCTGGGGCCACTTCGCTGGACCGCGGTGGCCCTTCTTTGCTATGGGATGCGGGGCTTTTGATGCCTCGTGCTACTTAAGCTCTCCGGGCACTGGTGTAGGACATTGAAGTCAGGGCTCTGATCGGTTTAAAGCTTTCTGAGGCCAGGGTTGACCTGGCCTCATATGGTGCAGGAAGTTCTCTGCTCCGGAGCGTCTCGGAAGCTGAGCGCACTTGAAGCTTGCCAGGGAGGACAGTTGCAGTACGAAGACTTGGGGCTTCATTGTGCTTACGTAGTCCTGCCACGGAATGCTGCACTGACTTGGCGCTTTAGCATACCCTGTTCAACCATGTGCGAGTCCTGTTTGAGGCGTTGCGGTATTTCGGTACATCCGAGACGGCTGGCAAAGATCTCCGTGACGACGAAACAGTTTGGAAAGCGTTGGCAGCAGCTGTTGCAAAGCTGAAGCATGCTTCAGGTTCGACTCGTTGACTCAAATGCCGGATGTCTAAACCGAAGATTATAGCCTGCCTACTGCGAGGTTTGCTTGTTGCTGCAGCGCCTACTCCTGCTGCAGCACAACTACCACTTCTACTCCTGCTCCTCCCGTTGCTACACGAGACCACGGCTGTTGCTAAAAAAAGTCAAACCCTAAACCCTAAACCCTAAACCCCAAACCCCAAACCCCAAACCCTAAACCCAAAACCCAACACAACACCTGGTCGATCCGCCTAGGGAGGGAAAGGGGGCAGCGGGAGCTCGCAGCCAACTGCTCGCCAGCTTCGCCAGGTCCGGCCAAGGCGTCTATAGCTTCTGGTGTGCAGAGGTTGGGCTACCAGGGCTATGATACTCTATAACCCCTTAAAAAGGCCCTGTTATAGGGTTGATTATGTGGATTATAAGGCCTAATAGCCCATCCTGCTAACTGCATGGGCATGTCTGGGCTGAAGACGCGGAATGGTGTAGCTGAAGAACTTTTTGAGGCTTGGAGCTTATGAGGACATACGATACAGCGGAAGAGGAACCATGGCTGAGCAGCTTGTCTCACATGATCGGAATCCACCTGCCAGGGAAAGATCGGCAGGCAACACTTGGGAATTGTTGTGCGACATGGCTTTGTTCTTGTAGGCCAACTAGACGAGAAGCCCTGGAGTTAAGTTCACGACGAAGGTGAGTCGGACGGTTGAAGCCTAGCGCTTCCCTTCTCTTCCGCGACCCTCCAAGACAGCGGTCATAGCATGTAATAGAAAGAACTCGCATCTTTTGACATATTCTGCGCGCCACTCCGGCAAGAGTGGGCAGAATGCGGCCCAACGTTTACACAAAGTATGGAGTCCTGGAAAGTATCAGGTCTACATATGGGAGCATCTTGCCTTGGCCGCGTGTCTGCCCAGCCCAGCCCTCTCATTTCTACTTCGACTCTGCCTGCTCCGGTGGTCCTTTGGTGCATGTCGGCTGAGGCTCTGCATGCCTTTGCTGGTCACAGCAGAAAAGACCACCTTTCGGGTCAAAGCACGTGCTACGGCACAGTCCGATTTCGTCTGAGCATGCAAGATCATCTGGGATCATTTCGGGTGTGCCTCACATGCTTACCCTCTCCAGCACGATTCCTGGCAGGTTCACAACGTTTGGAGGGGTATAGATGTTGACGGCCACGTGAGACGTGCCCGGAATCCAAACACTAACGATCACCAAACCTCCTAATGCGACCGAGCTTGAGGAGCCAAAAGCAGTGCAGACGCAACTATAACCAGCACATGATCATTCCATCATAGGCAAAACCATCTTGCTCGCCAGCCCCCATTCACTCTAAACCGGCCATGCATCGCTCCGCTAGAAAACCTCGAAGCCCTTGCCAGAGGACGCATACCCGGGATTGCTCCAGTATGAGGGTCCTGACGGGTATGCGCCACCCCAGCAAGGAGAACGAGCCTCCCGTTGCGGCATCCAATAGAAAATTCCAGGGCCACTTTGGTCCTCCACAGAAAGCCTTGCGCCTGCTGTCGGCATCTGTGACATGTATTGTGCATCTTCTTCGCTCTCGTATACTTTTGGGGTGAAGCCAAATGGGGGTTTACGATGATAAGGGACCCCTACAATTTTGACCCCCAAATAATAGGATCCCCTTGGAATCAGGACCCCAACAAGGTACCCTTCATGTCGTAAGCCCCCAAATCAGGAAAATATCTCACACACTTTGAACGCAACCAAAAGCCGCAACCGAGCGCAAGGCATCCTGGAGCCAAGGACATTGGCGAGCCTCTTCCACATCATAAGCCGTTGCTGAGTCCCAAGTATCGTCGTGGGGACTGTTTTGGGGAAACGAACTCACAAGAACAATTGCCATTGGAGACAACTTTGACACTGGGTACAACGCATGCTGACTTGGGACATGTGTGTAGCTGGGACGGACTTCGTATAGGACAATTCAGGCCGTTTGCGCGTGTGTGGTGTGGTTCACGGTTGAGGTTTCCGAGGGAAGCGCAGCAACAGCTGTGTTGCTGCTTATTGTTGATGCGCGCAGAAACGTCGAAACGGACTGCCAGCCCCGTGCTACATCCTTGCCCTGAGCTTCTTGCCGGTGACTTAAGTTGGTAGAAAGCAGCACTGGGGGCCGACTGCCAGTGAAACGAGGTCGGCTTCGCACTTCGGATTGGCCTGCCACAGGTAAGTGAAGATGAGAGCGTATGTGTGTGTGTGTGTGTGGCTAGAAGGCTGTGGTTGTGAAGGGCTCTAGATTTCATAACCCAGACTACCAAACTGACGCTGTGACCTGATTTTGCCGAAGCACAATCTTAGGCTATCAGAGATGACATTGAAGGCCTCAACCTCCTCGACCCACCATACTGGATCTAAAGTAATTGCAAACATGCAAGACCTGCAGACGCCGAGCTTCATCCACTTGAACCGTCCACTCGACAATTCTCTGCCTCTGGCACGCAAGTGCCCGCACCTGCACCTCATCCTCGCAGCGGACGGTACTCCGAGATCTTTTGGCGAAGAATGAGCTTGGCCTTCCACTTCAAGGGATGCTGAACGTCGTGAGGCTTTAAAGGCGCTTCAGACTTGCAGCTTGAATGGCGAGAAAGAGTCTCTTGGAGGGGTAGCGCATAGATGTGTAGAAAGGCAATAAGCGATTTCAGAGACCTCCCAGAAATGAGCTACGTTGCCCCCCCCACCCTTGTGCAGCCCGCCCGCCCCCCCCCCCCCCCAGCATTCACGGAGCTATGTATGGCCCACCTTTGCAGTCCCTTCCTCGGTGCCGTATATGTTTGCCATACCTTGGATGGTCAATTTAGCAAGGCCCACCTTTTCAACCTGGAAACTGCTTGCTCACAAGCTGAGGCGCTGTATCCGAAGGACTTTGTGCTCTGGTCGATCTGCGTGGAAACGCCTGCTGCCTCGAGTCGATTTGCCCAAGATTTGAGTTCTCATGCCACTTTCAGCAGCTCCCACGATGCTCTTGCATGCTCTCGTGCTATCTTAGAATCCCCGGGGGCCTCAGCTATCTGGTACACATGCACTATTGTAGCTTTTCTTAGCTTGCTTATTCAAGGACCAAGTAGCAGTACGAGGTACCCCAAGCTGCGGTTCTTGCATGTATCACTGGACTTATATACAAGGACCGAAGCCCACAACACCGCAAGAAGCATGAAAAGGAGCCTCCCAAGCCCTCCTCTCTTCGTCCAAGTGGCAGCGTTGATCGCTGCGAGAGCCTGGCCACCCTTTCCTGGAATAGAGTCACCGCTTGATTGAGATTTAATTCATTTGCCATGCCATTGAAGGAGTATATAGGAAGAAGTCGTGCCCTTACTATGGTAACGTGACTTAGGTTCCTGAACAAGAAGCCAGCTAATTATCGTTTCCTCCAAACGTGGCCGGAAAGATGTAAGCCCCATCTGAGCCCAAGCCCCGGTTGACTGTCAGTCAAGCATGCTTGAGATCGCCGAGGCGCCAATGAGGTATGCCACGCACTTCTGCTCAATGACCTCCGTGCCTGAAGTGCCAGGACCCCAAACCCTAAACCCTAAACCCTTTTGCAACGAGCTTGAAACCCTAAACCCTAAAGCCTAAACCCTAAACCCTAAACCCTAAACCCTAAACCCCAGGGGATGAAGCTGCAGCTGGTGCTGGGATGTGCTGGGCAACCTACTGCTCAAAAGGCGATGCAAGCACCAAACTTGGGATGTTTTTTGCTTAGAACCCTTATACGAACAGTCCTTAAAAGGGAGTACCATAGGGGGTATAGGGTTTAGGATTCAGGGTTCAGGGTTTAGGTACTATAATCCCTCTTAAGGACTGCTAGTATAAGGGGGGATCATCCCAAATGCCAAACGTGCAACAGAAAGGTCTTGCGGCCTGTTGGAAGGTCGGGAGGTCCTCGCGGGATCTTTCCGCTTTCGCGCATGGCGTCCAGACCGGCCTCACGAGGGTTTAGGGTTTAGGGTTTAGGCTTTAAGGTTTAGGGTTTAGGGTTTCGGGTTTAGGGATACTGTCAGGTACTGTAGTTGGAGGAGGAGAGACGGGCATGTAGATTGCACCCTCGTCTGAGTTTAACTGAACGATAGCAGCACACCTCCCAGAGAGGAGCTTCTATAGATGGTCTCCAGAGAATTACAAAGACCCCACAAATGTCTGCCATTCCAGTTCAAGGCTCAAGACCCCCAAACCCAGCGTCCTCGGCAACAAGCGACCCTCCACTCCGGCCTTCTCCACCTGTTGGGCTCGGAAGACCGCGGCGGCCAGCGCCTTGCAAGCTGCGCAAACAGACTTTGGGGTATCCCTCGCTTCAGCAATCTTTGAGCAGTTCTGTAGTTCCACAAAAACCGCCCAAGCCCCCCTAAACCCTAAACCCTAAACCCTAAACCCTAAACCCTAAACATCCCTAAACCCTAAACCCTAAACCCCAAACCCAAAACCCTAACCCCCGATTTCAAATCGAGATCGCGCCGAGCCGAGCCCCGGCCTCCGGCGTCGCCTCGGGGATGCCCCGTCGGTTGACAGCGACCTCGGCATCGCTGCTCTTTGGCCCTTGTTTCGGTTTAGGGTTTAGGTTTTTTTTTTAATGCAATGACTCCCTTTCTCCAAGCAAGCCGTTTAGGGTTTAGGGTTTTTGCCACCCGCCGGGTTTAGGAGTTTAGGGTTTAGGCTTTGGGGTTTGGGGTTTTCGGTGACTCAGCATGACTAACATGGGGTTTTAGCAGCTCCAAGATCTGGGGCCTCAGAAGATACTCGGTGCTACTTCGAGCTTTACAAGTCCTTGCCTTGGGCAGCAGTGGGTCGGAGAGGGAAGAATCAGCAGGTTTTGGCGCCAAGACGTGCTCTGCGGAAGCAAGAAGGAGCTGCACATGTCTATCAAACATTTCTTCTCACTGCCTGTGTCCAGAATTTCTCCAGAATCGGACCGGTCGTCTCTATCGTCATCCTTATAAACTTCCGTCACAACCCTTAACATTCCGAGCGCGCTGCTGGCCCAGACGGCCTTGGAGGACCTGCGGCAGCCGCTGAGTCAAAAAGCCGGCCCCTAAACCCTAATTCAGGTCTCCTTGGATGTCCTGCCGGTAACAACCTAGAAACCCTTTTCCCTAAACCCCCGTAACCCCCTAAACCCTAAACACTAAAGAGCTTGAGATGGCCCTTGCCCCACCTGCCATGCCGGGTGGCAGTGCAGGCCGCGAGGGCCTGGGCCAAGACTTCCCTTTTCACTCTCGGTTCATTGCCTTGGGCGGTTGAGTTGGCTTCCAGGGTTTTGCAGGGCTTTGGGGAGGGGTGTACCTCCTCACGGTTGGTGCTCTCTCTCGAGGTGTGTTTAAGCGGCGCACCATAAGCACGAACTTGAGCGCCAGGCATGAGTGCCAACGCTGACTCCGCTGAAGGACCTGGATCCTTCGTTTGTGTATGTTGATGTCTACGTGAATGGGCCCTTGGAAGCATACACTCTGGCCCAAGAGAGAACGCTCCTCCGCATCCCAGCCGCCCCGGCGCCGATTTCGGCGCGTGCGACGGCTATTACTCCTGGTGATCGCAAAAGACGTGCTTTTCAAGTGGAACTTTCAACTTCCTGCCTCCCTCACCAGAAACCTGCCACTGACTCCCGCAACATCACTACATGCTTCTAAAAAGAGGGGCCCCACTGTCCTTGAAACACCCTGAGCCTCAAGCAGCCAAGCAGCCCTTGACTTCGGCTACGCGAAAAAGGGGGGGGGGACACCTGAAGCCTAAACCTTCGGAGTTCCCCCTTACTACTAACAGTCCTGAATAGGGACTAGAATGGGGGGCACTAGAATCCCTACTAATAGGACTGTTAGCATAAGGCGGAACATCCCAACCTAAACCCAAACACGGCCTGCTCTTCTCCGACTTCTTCCGAGGGCTTCGGCTAGACCGACGCTCTGCCGGCGGGGGCGGAGGCGCCTCTGAAGGCTTGTTTTGGAATTAGGGTTTAGGGTTTATAGGGTTTAGGGTTTAGGGTTTAGGGTTTAGGGTCTAGGGTCTAGGGTTTAGGGTTTAGGGTTTCGGTCCCCCCCCCCCCCTGGTCTTCCAGAGCGGAAAAGTCAATGCATTCAATATATTCATTTACTGATGTATTCATCTATATCAATATACTTAGGCCGACTATGATATTAAATGTGCATCAACTTATGTTGATTTTGCAATCAACATATTGAATTACTACTGTATTAGTGTTAGTCTCCGTCTGAAGGTACTATTCACGAATATACGACAAGAAATACATTGAGAAATCAGCTTTTGGGGTTCGCACTGACTGGGGCGCCGGATGGAGTGGGGCAAGTGCCGAGAGGTGCAATCTGCCAATCCTCCTCTTTACCTCAAGGGGTGTACTTATTTAGGGTTTACATAGTTTCGGGAATGCCGTGAAGGCCTTTCCTTTGCTAGAAGGCGCCCAATCCCCACTAATTACCAGCAACTGTATGACGCTTCCGACACAGGTGCCTGAGAAGTATTTCCTTTTTTCTGCGCGTCTTTAAAAGTCTTCGCACCGTCTCAGGCACTGGGCACGCGAAAGAGAACCCTACTTGCTAGGGCTGCTACAGCCTGTCGCAAGGAAGGGCTTCCCCCACAAGTTAAAGCCAAAACTGCGACACTTTCTTGGCCGCATTAGCCATCAAGGCCTTCCGACGGAGACCAGAACTCTTCGGCACATCGCACGCGCCGCAAATGCAGCAAACGCAGCGGTCCACGGCAACTCGGAGAGAACACTCATTTCATGGGTGTCCCCTTCCAGTTGGATGGACAAGTCTGCCCGCAAGCAAAACAGGGCAAGCGCATGTCAGCATGTGTTTTGTTGGCATGCTCCAGGGTCTTCTTGGCTATGGCAACAGAAACTGGCTCGCCCTCTCGGCTCTCAAGATTTAAGCGCTTCTCTTCGAAGCATATCTACGGCACAGACCTCGCAAATGGCGTAGTCACATCGATCGCAATACATAAGCTTTGTGCTGACTTCGATATCTGCCTCACACACATCGCACTCCTTGGCTGAGCATCAGCAAGCCCTTGCTCTACACTCTAGAGACTCTGAGAACCAGTTACAGTAAAGCCCAAAAAGTTGGAACATCCTTATTCCCATACCCCAGAAGGTATACTAGAGGGAATCCCAGCCTTAACCATCCTTAAACCATGTTCCAACTGTCTGGAGTTTACTGACTACTGTAGAGCAACAGGCCCAAGGAACGTAAACTTCGGCTGCCACTTCGACCACCATTCCATGCTCTGCGGGACACCGGAGCTTGTCAGCCAATCGCGAGTCCTGGGCTCCAAAGAACATCACCGTGCATACTCAACGCATACTCAGCCTCCCTAAACTCTGAGGGCCACACCTACGAAAGCCTGAATGAAACCTTGAATAAACAAATGAGCGACTTCTTCAATATAGATAGATGTATATATATATATATATATATGTACATACATACATACATACATACATACATACATACATACATACATACATACATACATACATACATACACATTTTTTGGGTTACCGAATAGTTCACCACTAAGCCCTAAAAGGCACTGCCGGGCGGCCATGCCCTCGGCAGCTGCCTGGGCCGCCTCGTACTCGTCCACACTGACGGGCTGCAAGTTGTCCTCCTTGAAAAGCATGTCCTCGGACTCTTCACCAAAGGCTGTTTAGGGTTTGTACCAAAGGCTGTTTAGGGTTTGTAGGGTTTCCAAGGGTCTTTGGGTTTTTAGACAACATTCTGTTTCAGAAAATAGGGGTACCCTTTCTTTTTTTTGGGGGGGGAAGGGGGAAGGGGAGGGGAGGGGCGGGGGAGGGGGGGGGGGGAGGAGGGGGAGGAGGAGGGGGGGGGAAGAGGGGGGGGGGAGGGGGGGGGGAGGGGGGGGGGAGGGGGGGGGGGAGTAGAGGACTCTTCACCACATAAAGGGGGGTCCGAGAATAGGGGTAGGGGTCCCTTTGAGGGGATGCTATTTTCTTTTGAGGTATAAACGGAGGTGCCCCTATTTTGGGAAATGCCCACATGGCTAATTACAGAGTACTGAGGAAGTGCGAGGGACAAGAGCGAGCCAGCAGAGAGGGCATCTTTCCTGTACTTTGCCCGGAAAGGTGACGTGCAGCAGATGAAGGAGCCACAGGCTGACCCCATGCTGCGACAGAGGGCGGGTTTTGGTGCGGTAGGGGCACGCCTGGGGTGCTCGGCTTCGATTCCACAACTTCTGCAAGAAGTTTCAACAAGTGCTGGCAATGCATTTTCGAACGAACTACATTTTCATTGGCCAGTCTCTGTCTCACTTCATTGTTGTGCGATGTTGCAAACCGTAAACAGAGAAGAGAAGACATAGAAAAACACACTTTCGCGTAGTGTTCTTAATGTCCGCCATGTAAGCAAGAAACAAAACATCGTGCCGTCAAGAATTTGGCTCCCCCTCCCCCCCTACACCCCCCTTCCCCACAACTCCCAAGCTCCCCCCCTCCTCTCCACCCTTCCCCAATCCCCGCTCGCCGCTCCCGGCCCCTTCACTTTCAGGGTCGTCCGGTCGTGGGGTCGGCATGCATGGGTCATCGCGGTCGGTCGTCGCGGTCGTGTGCTCAAATCCCAAATGCATCCCACGCTGCGATGTAGTTTTAGGCAAATCGTGGTCGCTGCCTGTTATTCGCCACAACCTGCCCCAAGGTGTAGCTTTCGTCAACGTGCACCTGCTGCTTGCCACGGGCGTGCAATGCAGCCAGGACTCTGCACCAGGTCTATCCTCCAGGCGAACCTGCCATCTCCCCTTGCTCTTGTCGAAGGAGATGCAGTTGCCGATCCTGGGAAGGCAGAAGGCTTCAGTCCCAAGAGATGTGGTTGAGGGTTTCAAGCTTAGGGCTTCGACTCTCACATTCGCACAAGGCTTCGATAGGTCAAGTCTCCTCAGCTGACACAGAAGCACCACCTTCGGGGAACCTCCTCTTTCAAACACCTCCTCTTTCAACAGTTTTGATCACGCACTGACTTACCAGTGCTGTGCTGAACAGGTTCTCAGGCAGGGCCGCCTCTACAAACCTCACCAAGTACAACCAGTACCCATCCCAAGTGCGCTCCACAACGGTGCTCCCGAAACACTAGGGTTTGCAATAGGCTCTAGTTCCTCTTCCCTGGACCACTCAGGATTTCATCGGCAACGAAGCATGAAGGGGATCAGAGGCAATGGACACTTCTTGTCCATCGTAAGATCAACTTGAGATCTGACTCCGAAACTAAACCCTAAACACTAAACCCTAAACCCTACACCCCAAAACCTCCAAAACCTGGGCCAAGGGGCATGCCGTTCAGCTCAGGCTTTGCCTTGAGTCCGTACAGGCGAACAAGGACGCCTGGAGCAAGAAAAACAAAGATAAGCAACAGGTCCCCCCCCCCCCCAAAAAAAAAAAAAACAAGAAAACAAAGAGGAGCAACTTCCCACGGCTTTTGGTCTCAAACGCATACTTCGGAGTTTGAATTTATGAAGGGTCCGGGGTTTCATATGAGGCTCAGGGATCTCAGTAAGACCTGCATGGTTCTTAGTAGGAATGAGGGAATCCTTTAACTGGCATATCTAGGGCCCTCATTCCCTCATTCCCTACTAAGAACCAGGGGGAGGATCTCAGGGACAAGCCGCCTGGAGACAGCGCTTGGGCGCCTCCGGCCCAGCCTCCGAACCTGGCATTCAGGGATTGCACCGAGAGCTGCTTGTGGGGCTCCAGGGTTTTTTTGGCCACCTGCCTGGGGCTTAAGGGTTGACAAGGGTTTAGGATGTAGGGTTTCGGGTGAGAGCTTGGATCCTGCCAGGACCAGGACGGGCTGTTATACCCCACAACCCCTTGAAAAGGCCCCTAAACCCTAAACCCTAAACCCTTAGGGTTCATTGTGGGGATTCTGGGGCCTCATAGGTCATCCTGGGAAGAAAGAAGCCTTTTCAAAACGGAAGCCCGGGGCACATTCCCCGGCCAAAGCCGCCGCGGCCGCCGCCGCTGAGGCCACGAGCTCCAAGGCCACCGCGCCCAAGCCTCATGGATTAGATTCGGCTTTAAGGGTTTGGGGATTTAGTGTTGGGGGTTAGGGTTGTTTTTTCGCTCCCGCATATAGCTGGCCGAACCGCAGGCAGGGTGATTTGGTGGTCCGTTCGGAGAAAAAAGGGTGGCCCCACTGGAGGACCTACAAAAACACTCTCTTCCCCACTACTTCATCCGTCATCCAAACCAAAAAACATCGAAACATAAGACACCCATTGTTTTGGGTTAGGTTTTAGGGTTAAGGGTTTAGCGTTTAGGCTACGTAGGGTTTAGGGTTGTTGTGATGGTTAGCGGGTCTGGGGCCGTCTCACATGCGCGCAAGAGGTCATCTAGAGTTGGCTTTTCGGCAGAGCTCTTCAAAAACCTCGGCCAGGCCAAACCTTTCCTTATAGATGTAGAAGCACCCTACCCTGGCAGGCGAACCACAGGAACCGCTGAGCAAACTCTAAGGCCAAGGTGCTGCCAGCTTCCGAAGCCCCCACCCAGGCCCCGGCCACGGCCCTTGCCTGATTTCTGGAGCTGAACTCGAAACCCGAAAACGTCAGAGGCTTAAAGAGCTGGGCCAAGAGTGCCGATGCTTTAAGTAAGAGTACTATCGATGGAGAGTCGAGGGAAGTGGTCTTCGCATGTCAGGAGCCCTGCTTAAATGCCGGAACATGTTTCGCTTCTGCCTGGAGGTGCAGTTTTCACCTGTGACCTGCATAAGGTAGGGGTTTTGGACATGTGCAGCGCATGTTACATGTCTTAGCAGCTGTGTTTGGGGCCTCTGTGCGAAATGCCAGCATAGCGGGTTGCGCTTGAAAAGAAAAAACTGCCCCCTGTTTCGACTGCTTCTACCTGGCCAATTATTGCGCGCATCCCCATCCAAGCGGCCCAGGCCAGCATTGGGACCAAGCCCAAGGCCTCTCTGAGATTTGTCGGGGATAGGATGAGGGGGGCCCTTGAAAATATATATGGACCCTCTGAGTAAGGTCCCTGTCTAAGGGAGCCAGAAGAGGGCTGAGAATCCCTTTTAAAGGTCCCCCTTATCCTACCTAGGAATTTGTTTGTGCTTGGCATGCGCTATCGGCATTCTACATTCCAGGGCATGACCATTGCAACTCACTGATGATGATATGGGGGGGGCTCGACAGCAGCGAGATTGTTTGACAACCTGCAGCAGGGAGCCTTCCGAGGGATCTCCCTGGCCGGCCGCGCGCGCTCGTGCGCGGGCCTCATTTCGCACTTGAGGTGTCAGGTGTCCTGTCTCTTTAGTCTTCAGGATCTTGCCAGTTAGGGGCAGAGAGCGCAGCAACTATGGACTGCTGCACTTGCCCAAGCCAAAACCGTGACTCGCGCGAAACCTGCAAATCTGAACCCAGGCGGCGAGAGCTTCTGATTCAGGGCCCTTAGGTCTTTAGCCGAGAAGCTCGTTCGAGTGCTGCAGCCTTCCTGGCCTTCTCCTGCTCGAAGGCCTGCAGGGCATTCAGTTTAAAATCCTTCACATGGCCTGTCAGACTCGCCCTAAAGGCCTGAGTGCAACCTGAGAGAGAGGCCAAACCATCCAAAAGCTGGACCGGATTTGCTTCAACTACTCAACCCTGGTGTCCTTGCTTCTCAACTTCCCAAACCGGACCGCGCACACTGAACACCTTTGCTTCCGGGACCCTGCAGGGCCTGCTTGGCGCGATCCATCCCAGCCTCGCCTCGTGACCGTGTGTCCTTCGAGCTCAGAGCTCTGAGGTTTCAGCAGCGGCCAAGGCAGCGGAAATGCGTCAACATGCGGTGCGGTGTGCAACCCTCCCCTCCCTGGACTCAAACAGCAAAAGCCCTCCGCCAGAATCACAAGTCTTGGCCTGTGCGCACAGGAATCTGCAGGACTCCCTTCATAGCAACGCCCGACGCTGCGGGACGAAGCGTTTTACGCGGCAGCGCGCGCACATCCCACGCAATCGCAGAGTTAAGGAGCTCGAGCAACAAACCCCCAAACCCTGCAAACCCAAACTGCGTGCGCTTAAAGTTTTTAAATGAGCATTAAATTTATCAGCATCAGCATCAGTCATAGCATTTCGCACCAATAATCGTCGTAGTACTAGCACTCGTGTAAGTTGTAAGAGCTTTAAAATCAGTTCGAGCACACTCTGCACTTATCGGCATTTCCCACCCTTAACCCTAAACCCTAAGCCCTACACCCTAAACACATCACTCTGATCCTGCGGGACGGCTCCCTGGCTCTCGGCGGAGGCCCTGCGCCCGTCAAGGTATTGAGGCTCGTAAACGAAGACAAGGCGGAAACTGCTAGGGTTTAGGGCTTAGGGCTTAGGGCTTAGGGTTGGCAAGAGAGGTTCGAGCCTCCTGGCTCGCTCCAGAGCTGCCGCCTTGCGTGCCTTCTCCTCCTCGAAAGCCTAAGGGAAAAGAGCGAGCAAACAACAAGCTGGCTAAATGTATTCTTTTTCATGTCTCTAGCAGCCAACCCTCTTTCACGTGCACGTTCGCACATGCACTCGTGCACACGTGCTCGGGCTCGCGCTGGGTGCGTTCGTGCAGTCGTTCGATCGTGCGTGCGTGCGGGTGGGCATGCGCGTGCAGTTGATTTATGCTTTCAAGAGGTTAAACGGCTTCAACTCACACATGGGCTGACACGTGGCGCTGTTCTCGTCTGGTTCTTTGCTTTCTCCGGCACCCCCGCCACAACAAGCACCACCAGAACCAGCTGCACAATGGCTGCACTGTGATAACCTAAAAACCCTGGCCTGTTTGGCGCGGTCCATGCCCCCTTCGCGCGAGCGCGCCTCCTTTCCAGTGGCCGGAGGTTTCACCAACGAGGGATAACAATGCCAATAACAATAAAAATAACTAATAACAGTAATGGTAATAATAATAACGATAATAATAACAATAATAATAATAGTAACAGTCAGAATAACAATACTAATCATAAGAAGAAGAAGAAGAATGCTAATAAAGGAAATAGATAATGTTGGACCTGCTTTATTAGGGGGGGTCGCTTTAAAGTCAATTTGGCGGAATTATTCAGGACCCCCTCACTGTTTGAGGGGTCCGCTTTAAAGTCAAACCGTACCCGAAATCCGGCAATTTTTTTTAAGGATTTGGGGCTTGCTTTAAACTAAGTTGAAACAATCAATCCTCAATACCAAACCAACTACTACTAATTAATTACGAGTCATATATAAGCTCATCCCTTTTAGATTCATATGGATCCCTTTTAAATCTATCTAAACTCCTCCCTATTAAAATCATATAAACCCCCGGAGCCCTTTATTCAGGACCCAATCCACCCCCCGACTGTTCAGGGGGGGGGGGGGCCCCCCACATTAAAGCAATACATATATCTATATATGCTACCCCCCCTCCCCCCCATATATGTATGTGTATATATATATATACACGTACACATTACTTTCACGATTATTCATCATATCCATTATACTTCTAACGCCCTCTCCTGGAACGCATCGGATCCTCGGTGGCCCGGAGTGCCGTTCTCGGCTGCGGCCCTGTCGCAGCGTGCGGATCGGGAGTGGGACTCAAAGATGGCCCGCTTCTTTAACACGTGCTACTTAGGGTTTCTGTTTTAGGGTGTTTTTTTGGCACCCGCATAGGTTTAGGGTTTAAGGTTTAAGGTTTAGGGTATACTTTCATGCAACGAAGTAAGGCTTGCTACATGTGACAGGTTGATGTGGAAGGGTTGGCTGCCTAGCAAATCACCATCCCAAAGCTCTCCTGGTGCCACGATAGCACGGACCATGGCATCTGCCAAAGTCCTCTACGTTTGAACTAGAACACAACGCAAAAGTTGGAAATTACCTTGTCGCCACCACCATCCCCCAAACCCTCATAGGCCCTGCCTAAGGTACCCCAGTAAGTTCATAAACCCTATTACACCATGAAAGCCAGAAGCGAAAAGAGTCTCCACATCCTAGAAGACCTCAACTTAACTGATTCACGCAGGTCCCACCTTCGGGCCCTGTCCAGAGCAGCCGCCTTCCGAGCCTTCTCCTCCTCAAAGGCCTCTCCAAGGCAGCTGGGCAATTTTACCTCAAATTTAGGTGTGAAAGGTGTTATCTGTTGTAGGCTTAGTTTTCTTTCTAAGGGTTTTGTCCTGCAAAGTCGGGGTCTTAAATGCACAAGGCCCCAGCTCCCAAGCAGGCATCGGTCCAGGGCAGATCTATAATGCAAGCCTCATTATATGAAGGGCCTTGGGGTTCACAGTGGTATAGACGGGGAGCATTCGGTACGACCGCAGGAACTCTCATAAGATCTCATAAGCATAATGCTCTGCACGAAGCTGAAGAAAAGGTCATATACCACGGTCTAGTGAGAAGGCTGGGCTTGTTGTTGCTTTTGTCACGTCCGCGCGTGTGCTGGAAGCGAGGCCATGGCACGTCGTCTTTGCGACCATGGACTCATTGGGAACATGTCCCAAGCCCTGCAGGCTTTCATCGTGGCAGTCGTGGCAGTTTGCCGGTGCTGGCACGATCTTTCGAGCCGGGCTGCAGGCAAAAGCTCTGTAAAGCTCAAAACTCGTTCCGAGGCATCAAGGAATCTCAGAATATCTTAAGAGTCTGGATCTCATGAGGCCCGACAGACCCTGAAGCCCTCGGACACCCTAATTCTGCTAATCACGGCCCCTCGGCCGAAAATAGCGAGAGCATGCGAGCCCAGTGGAGGTATCCACACAACAGCTCACTCTCACTCGCACATGTCACTAGCATGGATCTTGGCAATCTCTACAGGTGGCTTCATCGCATCACGGCGGAAGGGCTCGCCAAGCTCCTGGTTCAGGACGACTTCGATCAGGGTCGTCTCATTTCGCTGCATCTGCCCCTCGATGGCAGAGGTCACGGCCTTCTCCAGCTCTTCGACGCTCTCTGCTTTGATGCCCTTCAATCCACAGGCTTTTGCCATCTGCGCATACTCGACGCCTGCGTTGAGTTCGGTGCCCACGAAGTTGTCTTGGTACCACAGCGTTGTGTTTCGCTTCTCTGCGCCCCACTGGTAGTTGCGGAACACGACCATGGTTACGCCTGGCCAGTCACCCCGCCCACAGGCAGTCAGCTCGTTGACGGAGATGCCAAAGGCACCGTCGCCCGCAAAGCCAACCACTGGGACAGAGGGGTTCCCCACCTTCGCGCCGAGGATGGAGGGAAAGCCGTATCCGCAAGGCCCGAAGAGACCCGGCGCCAGGTACTTCCGCGGTGAGGGGAAGGATGGATAGGCATTGCCGATGGCGCAGTTGTTGCCGATGTCCGACGACATGATGGCATCCTTGGGCATCACCCGCATGATTGCACGCCACGCCTGCCGTGGTGAGAGACGGTTGGGCTGCGCTTCCCGTGCGCGCTTGTTCCACGTCGTGCCCTCGTCATCCAACTCGTGGTCCATGCCTTCAAGCTCCTTGCCCCAGGCTTGTTTCTTCTCCTCCACGAGCTTGAGCCGCTCCGTGCGCCCTGCATCACCAGCGGAAGGCGGCAGCGCAGCCAGAAGAGCTTCGGCAACCAAGCCTGCGTCGCCCTGGATGCCGACATCGACCGGCTTGGTCAGGCCAATGCGATCGCTGTTGATGTCCACCTGAATCAGCTTGGCATCCTTCGGCCAGTACTCCATGCCGTAGCACGGCAGGGTGGAGAAGGGATTCAGCCTCGTGCCCAGCGCCAGGACCACGTCCGCCTTGGAGATGGCTTCCATGGCAGCTTTCGAGCCATTGTAGCCCAGTGGTCCCATGTGCAGAGGATGGTCGCCGGGGAAGGCGTCGTTGTGCTGATAGTTGCAGCACACGGGTGCAGAAAGACGCTCCGCAAGCTTCACCGATGCATCCACAGCTCCGGACAGGATAACTCCAGCGCCGTTCAGGATCACTGGGAACTTGGCCTCTGCCAGCATCTCTGCCGCTGCCTTTGTCGAGGCAGCACCCCCGGCACCGCGCTCGAGCTTCACCCCAGTTGGCAACGACATGTCCACCACCTGGGTCCAGAAGTCTCTGGGGATGTTGATCTGCGCTGGGGCCGAGCAGTGGTAGGCCTTCTCGATGACGCGATTGAGGACCTCGCAGATGCGTGTCGGGTCGCGGACCTCCTCCTGGTAGCAAACAGTGTCTTTGAACATCGCCAGCTGCTCCACCTCCTGGAAGCCCCCTTGGCCGATCGTCTTGTTGGCTGCCTGTGGGGTGACGAGCAGAAGCGGCGTGTGGTTCCAGTAAGCTGTCTTCACGGGGGTCACAAAGTTGGTGATGCCCGGGCCGTTCTGCGCGATCATCATGGACATCTTCCCGGTCGTCCTCGTGTATCCGTCCGCCATCATGCCCGCATTGCACTCATGAGCACAATCCCAAAACTTGATGCCTGCAGCAGGGAACAGGTCCGAGATGGGCATCATTGCTGAGCCGATGATGCCGAATGCGTTCTTGATCCCGTGCATCTGCAAGGTCTTCACAAAAGCTTCTTCGGTTGTCATTCGCATCGCGGGCTTCCGCTGGCCGTGCAGTGGCTTCCCATTCACCGTGGCAAACTGGCGGCCGGAGAGAGACCCAATCGGCCTCATCGCATCACACATGGAGCGCGTCATCCGGGAAAGGGCCATTTCGCCAAAGAGGGAGAGGGTGAGCGGAGTCAGAGTGGAACTTTCTGAAGCTTGAGCTGTGCCTAAACGGCTCCAGGTTTAGGATTTCGGGCTTGGGGATCCTAAAGCTTTGCAGCTCTACAGCCATCTACAGTGCAGCAACCTTCCCTCAGGCGTCATCTGCTATGACTACGATCTGGTGAGAAGGCTGGGCTTGTGGTTTCTTTTGTCACGTCCGCGCGTGTGCGCTGGATGGAAGCGAGGCCATGGCACGTCGTCTTTGCGACCATGGACTCATTGGGAACATGTCCCAAGCCCTGCAGGCTTTCATCGTGGCAGTCGTGGCAGTTTGCCGGTGCTGGCACGATCTGGCCGGGCTGCAGGCAAAAGCTCTATAAAGCTCAAAATTCGTTCCGAGGCATCAAGGAATCTCAGAATATCTTAAGAGTCTGGATCTCATGAGGCCCGACAGACCCTGAGGCCCTCGGACACCCTAATTCTGCTACCCACGGCCCCTCGGCCGAAAATAGCGAGAGCATGCGAGCCCCATGGAGGTATCCACACAGCAGCTCACTCTCACTCGCACATGTCACTAGCATGGATCTTGGCAATCTCTACAGGTGGCTTCATCGCATCACGGCGGAAGGGCTCGCCAAGCTCCTGGTTCAGGACGACTTCGATCAGGGTCGTCTCATTTCGCTGCATCTGCCCCTCGATGGCAGAGGTCACGGCCTTCTCCAGCTCTTCGACGCTCTCTGCTTTGATGCCCTTCAATCCACAGGCTTTTGCCATCTGCGCATACTCGACGCCTGCGTTGAGTTCGGTGCCCACGAAGTTGTCTTGGTACCACAGCGTTGTGTTTCGCTTCTCTGCGCCCCACTGGTAGTTGCGGAACACGACCATGGTCACGCCTGGCCAGTCACCCCGCCCACAGGCAGTCAGCTCGTTGACGGAGATGCCAAAAGCACCGTCGCCCGCAAAGCCAACCACTGGGACAGAGGGGTTCCCCACCTTCGCGCCGAGGATGGAGGGAAAGCCGTATCCGCAAGGCCCGAAGAGACCCGGCGCCAGGTACTTCCGCGGTGAGGGGAAGGATGGATAGGCATTGCCGATGGCGCAGTTGTTGCCGATGTCCGACGACATGATGGCGTCCTTGGGCATCACCCGCATGATTGCGCGCCACGCCTGCCGTGGTGAGAGACGGTTGGGCTGCGCTTCCCGTGCGCGCTTGTTCCACGTCGTGCCCTCGTCATCCAACTCGTGGTCCATGCCTTCAAGCTCCTTGCCCCAGGCTTGTTTCTTCTCCTCCACGAGCTTGAGCCGCTCCGTGCGCCCTGCATCACCAGCGGAAGGCGGCAGCGCAGCCAGAAGAGCTTCGGCAACCAAGCCTGCGTCGCCCTGGATGCCGACATCGACCGGCTTGGTCAGGCCAATGCGATCGCTGTTGATGTCCACCTGAATCAGCTTGGCATCCTTTGGCCAGTACTCCATGCCGTAGCAAGGCAGGGTGGAGAAGGGATTCAGCCTCGTGCCCAGCGCCAGGACCACGTCCGCCTTGGAGATGGCTTCCATGGCAGCTTTCGAGCCGTTGTAGCCCAGTGGTCCCATGTGCAGAGGATGGTCGCCGGGGAAGGCGTCGTTGTGCTGATAGTTGCAGCACACGGGTGCAGAAAGACGCTCCGCAAGCTTCACCGATGCATCCACAGCTCCGGACAGGATAACTCCAGCGCCGTTCAGGATCACTGGGAACTTGGCCTCTGCCAGCATCTCTGCCGCTGCCTTTGTCGAGGCAGCACCCCCGGCACCGCGCTCGAGCTTCACCCCAGTTGGCAAGGACATGTCCACCACCTGGGTCCAGAAGTCTCTGGGGATGTTGATCTGCGCTGGGGCCGAGCAGTGGTAGGCCTTCTCGATGACGCGATTGAGGACCTCGCAGATGCGTGTCGGGTCGCGGACCTCCTCCTGGTAGCAAACAGTGTCTTTGAACATCGCCAGCTGCTCCACCTCCTGGAAGCCCCCTTGGCCGATCGTCTTGTTGGCTGCCTGTGGGGTGACGAGCAGAAGCGGCGTGTGGTTCCAGTAAGCTGTCTTCACGGGGGTCACAAAGTTGGTGATGCCCGGGCCGTTCTGCGCGATCATCATGGACATCTTCCCGGTCGTCCTCGTGTATCCGTCCGCCATCATGCCCGCATTGCACTCATGAGCACAATCCCAAAACTTGATGCCTGCAGCAGGGAACAGGTCCGAGATGGGCATCATTGCTGAGCCGATGATGCCGAATGCGTTCTTGATCCCGTGCATCTGCAAGGTCTTCACAAAAGCTTCTTCGGTTGTCATTCGCATCGCGGGCTTCCGCTGGCCGTGCAGTGGCTTCCCATTCACCGTGGCAAACTGGCGGCCGGAGAGAGACCCAATCGGCCTCATCGCATCACACATGGAGCGCGTCATCCGGGAAAGGGCCATTTCGCCAAAGAGGGAGAGGGTGAGCGGAGTCAGAGTGGAACTTTCTGAAGCTTGAGCTGTGCCTAAACGGCTCCAGGTTTAGGATTTCGGGCTTGGGGATCCTAAAGCTTTGCAGCTCTACAGCCATCTACAGTGCAGCAACCTTCCCTCAGGCGTCATCTGCTATGACTACGATCTGGTGAGAAGGCTGGGCTTGTGGTTTCTTTTGTCACGTCCGCGCGTGTGCGCTGGATGGAAGCGAGGCCATGGCACGTCGTCTTTGCGACCATGGACTCATTGGGAACATGTCCCAAGCCCTGCAGGCTTTCATCGTGGCAGTCGTGGCAGTTTGCCGGTGCTGGCACGATCTGGCCGGGCTGCAGGCAAAAGCTCTATAAAGCTCAAAATTCGTTCCGAGGCATCAAGGAATCTCAGAATATCTTAAGAGTCTGGATCTCATGAGGCCCGACAGACCCTGAGGCCCTCGGACACCCTAATTCTGCTACCCACGGCCCCTCGGCCGAAAATAGCGAGAGCATGCGAGCTCCATGGAGGTATCCACACAGCAGCTCACTCTCACTCGCACATGTCACTAGCATGGATCTTGGCAATCTCTACAGGTGGCTTCATCGCATCACGGCGGAAGGGCTCGCCAAGCTCCTGGTTCAGGACGACTTCGATCAGGGTCGTCTCATTTCGCTGCATCTGCCCCTCGATGGCAGAGGTCACGGCCTTCTCCAGCTCTTCGACGCTCTCTGCTTTGATGCCCTTCAATCCACAGGCTTCTGCCATCTGCGCATACTCGACGCCTGCGTTGAGTTCGGTGCCCACGAAGTTGTCTTGGTACCACAGCGTTGTGTTTCGCTTCTCTGCGCCCCACTGGTAGTTGCGGAACACGATCATGGTCACGCCTGGCCAGTCACCCCGCCCACAGGCAGTCAGCTCGTTGACGGAGATGCCAAAGGCACCGTCGCCCGCAAAGCCAACCACTGGGACAGAGGGGTTCCCCACCTTCGCGCCGAGGATGGAGGGAAAGCCGTATCCGCAAGGCCCGAAGAGACCCGGCGCCAGGTACTTCCGCGGTGAGGGGAAGGATGGATAGGCATTGCCGATGGCGCAGTTGTTGCCGATGTCCGACGACATGATGGCATCCTTGGGCATCACCCGCATGATTGCGCGCCACGCCTGCCGTGGTGAGAGACGGTTGGGCTGCGCTTCCCGTGCGCGCTTGTTCCACGTCGTGCCCTCGTCATCCAACTCGTGGTCCATGCCTTCAAGCTCCTTGCCCCAGGCTTGTTTCTTCTCCTCCACGAGCTTGAGCCGCTCCGTGCGCCCTGCATCACCAGCGGAAGGCGGCAGCGCAGCCAGAAGAGCTTCGGCAACCAAGCCTGCATCGCCCTGGATGCCGACATCGACCGGCTTGGTCAGGCCAATGCGATCGCTGTTGATGTCCACCTGAATCAGCTTGGCATCCTTTGGCCAGTACTCCATGCCGTAGCACGGCAGGGTGGAGAAGGGATTCAGCCTCGTGCCCAGCGCCAGGACCACGTCCGCCTTGGAGATGGCTTCCATGGCAGCTTTCGAGCCGTTGTAGCCCAGTGGTCCCATGTGCAGAGGATGGTCGCCGGGGAAGGCGTCGTTGTGCTGATAGTTGCAGCACACGGGTGCAGAAAGACGCTCCGCAAGCTTCACCGATGCATCCACAGCTCCGGACAGGATAACTCCAGCGCCGTTCAGGATCACTGGGAACTTGGCCTCTGCCAGCATCTCTGCCGCTGCCTTTGTCGAGGCAGCACCCCCGGCACCGCGCTCGAGCTTCACCCCGGTTGGCAAGGACATGTCCACCACCTGGGTCCAGAAGTCTCTGGGGATGTTGATCTGCGCTGGGGCCGAGCAGTGGTAGGCCTTCTCGATGACGCGATTGAGGACCTCGCAGATGCGTGTCGGGTCGCGGACCTCCTCCTGGTAGCAAACAGTGTCTTTGAACATCGCCAGCTGCTCCACCTCCTGGAAGCCCCCTTGGCCGATCGTCTTGTTGGCTGCCTGTGGGGTGACGAGCAGAAGCGGCGTGTGGTTCCAGTAAGCTGTCTTCACGGGGGTCACAAAGTTGGTGATGCCCGGGCCGTTCTGCGCGATCATCATGGACATCTTCCCGGTCGTCCTCGTGTATCCGTCCGCCATCATGCCCGCATTGCACTCATGAGCACAATCCCAAAACTTGATGCCTGCAGCAGGGAACAGGTCCGAGATGGGCATCATTGCTGAGCCGATGATGCCGAATGCGTTCTTGATCCCGTGCATCTGCAAGGTCTTCACAAAAGCTTCTTCGGTTGTCATTCGCATCGCAGGCTTCCGCTGGCCGTGCAGTGGCTTCCCATTCACGGTGGCAAACTGGCGGCCGGAGAGAGACCCAATCGGCCTCATCGCATCACACATGGAGCGCGTCATCCGGGAAAGGGCCATTTCGCCAAAGAGGGAGGGGGTGAGCGGAGTCAGAGTGGAACTTTCTGAAGCTTGAGCTGTGCCTAAACGGCTCCAGGTTTAGGATTTCGGGCTTCGGGATCCCGAAGCTTTGCAGCTCTACAGCCATCTACAGTGCAGCAACCTTCCCTCAGGCGTCATCTGCTATGACTACGATCTGGTGAGAAGGCTGGGCTTGTGGTTTCTTTTGTCACGTCTGCCCGTGTGCGCTGGATGGAAGCGAGGCCATGGCACGTCGTCTTTGCGACCATGGACTCATTGGGAACATGTCCCAAGCCCTGCAGGCTTTCATCGTGGCAGTCGTGGCAGTTTGCCGGTGCTGGCACGATCTTTCAAGCCCAGTTGCAGGCAAAAGCTCTATAAAGCTCAAAATTTGTTCCGAGGCATCAAGGAATCTCAGAATATCTTGAGAGTCCGGATCTCATGAGGCCCGACAGACCCTGAGGCCCTCGGACACCCTAATTCTGCTACTCACGGCCCCTCGGCCGAAAATAGCGAGACCATGCGAGCCCCATGGAGGTATCCACACAGCAGCTCACTCTCACTCGCACATGTCACTAGCATGGATCTTGGCAATCTCTACAGGTGGCTTCATCGCATCACGGCGGAAGGGCTCGCCAAGCTCCTGGTTCAGGACGACTTCGATCAGGGTCGTCTCATTTCGCTGCATCTGCCCCTCGATGGCAGAGGTCACGGCCTTCTCCAGCTCTTCGACGCTCTCTGCTTTGATGCCCTTCAATCCACAGGCTTTTGCCATCTGCGCATACTCGACGCCTGCGTTGAGTTCGGTGCCCACGAAGTTGTCTTCGTACCACAGCGTTGTGTTTCGCTTCTCCGCGCCCCACTGGTAGTTGCGGAACACGATCATGGTCACGCCTGGCCAGTCACCCCGCCCACAGGCAGTCAGCTCGTTGACGGAGATGCCAAAGGCACCGTCGCCCGCAAAGCCAACCACTGGGACAGAGGGGTTCCCCACCTTCGCGCCGAGGATGGAGGGAAAGCCGTATCCGCAAGGCCCGAAGAGACCCGGCGCCAGGTACTTCCGCGGTGAGGGGAAGGATGGATAGGCATTGCCGATGGCGCAGTTGTTGCCGATGTCCGACGACATGATGGCATCCTTGGGCATCACCCGCATGATTGCGCGCCACGCCTGCCGTGGTGAGAGACGGTTGGGCTGCGCTTCCCGTGCGCGCTTGTTCCACGTCGTGCCCTCGTCATCCAACTCGTGGTCCATGCCTTCAAGCTCCTTGCCCCAGGCTTGTTTCTTCTCCTCCACGAGCTTGAGCCGCTCCGTGCGCCCTGCATCACCAGCGGAAGGCGGCAGCGCAGCCAGAAGAGCCTCGGCAACTAAGCCTGCGTCGCCCTGGATGCCGACATCGACCGGCTTGGTCAGGCCAATGCGATCGCTGTTGATGTCCACCTGAATCAGCTTGGCATCCTTCGGCCAGTACTCCATGCCATAGCACGGCAGGGTGGAGAAGGGATTCAGCCTCGTGCCCAGCGCCAGGACCACGTCCGCCTTGGAGATGGCTTCCATGGCAGCTTTCGAGCCGTTGTAGCCCAGTGGTCCCATGTGCAGAGGATGGTCGCCGGGGAAGGCGTCGTTGTGCTGATAGTTGCAGCACACGGGTGCAGAAAGACGCTCCGCAAGCTTCACCGATGCATCCACAGCTCCGGACAGGATAACTCCAGCGCCGTTCAGGATCACAGGGAACTTGGCCTCTGCCAGCATCTCTGCCGCTGCCTTTGTCGAGGCAGCACCCCCGGCACCGCGCTCGAGCTTCACCCCAGTTGGCAAGGACATGTCCACCACCTGGGTCCAGAAGTCTCTGGGGATGTTGATCTGCGCTGGGGCCGAGCAGTGGTAGGCCTTCTCGATGACGCGATTGAGGACCTCGCAGATGCGTGTCGGGTCGCGGACCTCCTCCTGGTAGCAAACAGTGTCTTTGAACATCGCCAGCTGCTCCACCTCCTGGAAGCCCCCTTGGCCGATCGTCTTGTTGGCTGCCTGTGGGGTGACAAGCAGAAGCGGCGTGTGGTTCCAGTAAGCTGTCTTCACGGGTGTCACAAAGTTGGTGATGCCCGGGCCGTTCTGCGCGATCATCATGGACATCTTCCCGGTCGTCCTCGTGTATCCGTCCGCCATCATGCCCGCATTGCACTCATGAGCACAATCCCAAAACTTAATGCCTGCAGCAGGGAACAGGTCCGAGATGGGCATCATTGCTGAACCGATGATGCCGAATGCGTTCTTGATCCCGTGCATCTGCAAGGTCTTCACAAAAGCTTCTTCGGTTGTCATTCGCATCGCGGGCTTCCGCTGGCCGTGCAGTGGCTTCCCATTCACCGTGGCAAACTGGCGGCCGGAGAGAGACCCAATCGGCCTCATCGCATCACACATGGAGCGCGTCATCCGGGAAAGGGCCATTTCGCCAAAGAGGGAGAGGGTGAGCGGAGTCAGAGTGGAACTTTCTTGAAGCTTGACGGACTGAACCGCATGGTGACAGGGACTGTGTGATCCTTAACCAAGAACACATATTTCACCTCTTGCTGCATATTACCTGTGAGCACATCATGCCATGCGGTGTTTGCGAAGTGGTCCTGCAAGTCTCAAGCACACTGGCCTGCCGTGCTCGATCAAGTCCCGAGTCGTTCCGCGAGCTACTCTCCTGAATGGTGAGGTCGGGTGCATTCATGGCATTCTGGGACGATGTGGCAGTGGAAAGGATTGCCGTTATGTTGGATCTTGCCAGGTTGGGCCTCACCTCTGCATCGATGTTGCTACAGCAATGCCGAAATGATGCCTCGTGAATCGGCAACTTATGTATCTTGTCGGTATGTACTTCATGGCAGACGGTCTCCTGGCCGTTGAGGTTCCAGTGCCAATTGAGGTTTGTATCACTATGTTCTCCTATCCCTGAGAACCTACCATGAAGTAAGAAAAGGCTACAGACAATGCGGTTCTCACCGTGTCCTCCCTTCCCTCCCTTGTGCTTGGGTGGGCGCGTGGGCACGTGACATGTGGCACCCTGAACCCTAAGACCCCAAACCTACTTGCATGTCACTTCCTCTGAAATACCCTTAACCCTAGCCCAAAACCTTAAACTTAAACCCTTTTGCCGGATGGCAAACCCTAAACCCTCAACCCTAAGCCCTAAACTCCAAACCATAAACCCTAGTGATTTCTGGCCCCCTTTTGCCGGTGCCAGTCCTGAGCTGCTGGTGCCTCCTGCTGCGCCCTGACCAGCTTCTGGGGTTGCTGTTTAAGGAGGCTAAGATTTCATGGGTTTGGGATTTTGGGGTGTTAGGGTGTTAGGGTTTAGGGGTTCCCCCTACTACCCCCCTCTCCACCCCCCGAGACTTAAGCCCAATTAAGGTTATTTAAGGGGGGAACCTAGGGGGGGTAGTGTACAGGGGGTTCGTAAGGGAACCCATGAACATGTGGGGGTTTCCGAATTAGGGGGTACCTTATTGGGGTCCTTAGGGGTCCACTAGCTCCCAGGTTCAGTGACCAGGGGTTTGAACAGTAAGGTCAGTACCCTGGTTTGTTGTAGTAGCCTAACTAACATAACTTAAGCTCCTTCAGAGGTTTTGTGTAAAATGACATAGTATCCTGTTTCATATCAGTTCCTTAGCAAGAACCCAGGGTGTTTCGGGTCAACTACAAAGGTAGGTCATGGGTGGCCTTCGTGCCCGCTCCAGGGCTGCTGCCTTGCGTGCCTTCTCCTCCTCGAACGCCTCCGCAGATTTGACAACGTAAGTCTGCACTCGAGGCACCCTATAAGCAGGCTACTTCTTAGGGGTCAACGTGCCTGTGATGCCCGTGGAAACAACAAGCTGGAGTCCGAAGGCTTCACACAGCAAAGATCGGAACCAACCCCCAGCCCAAACTTTACAGGGGATTCTAGTAAAGGGACACATACTAGCATGTGCTTCTTCTGGCCACGCGTCGCTACCCGCGTGTGCCAAGTTTCCTTGTTTGGAAGATGCAGCGATGCATCTGATTTCACCTGCCTTCCTCGCCCGGTCGATCCCGGCATCTTGATTGGAGGCGCCAGCCTCCAACGCTAGACTCACGCAGCAGGCTTCCGAAGACCCCCTAAGCAAAGGCAACCACATACTTCAGAAGCCTCTAGAGTTACAGGATGTGCGTATAATATCTTTACATCAATAATTGTCGGAGTTAGCCGGGTTCTCTGAATGCCCGCGCTAGTCCCGCTAGTCTCATGTCCGCCTCTTCGCGCTTCTCGGCGGATGCCCTGCGCTCCACACCCCGTGCAAAGCACCGGCAAAAGCAACGAAAATAGGGTTTAGGGTTGAGGGTTCAGGGCCCAGAGAAATGATGCCGCTCGCGTGAGTTTATGATTCTGGTATTCCCACGTCTGCCACTGGGGGACCGGGCCTGCGGGCCCTCTCTAGTGCAGCTGCCTTTCTGGCTTTCTCCTCTTCGAAGGCCTGACATTTCGACAAATGCCGGACTCTTCGGGCTCTGAATGGTGTTTTGAGTGGATGCTTTCAAAGGAGAAGGCCCAAACATTCTTGCAGGATTGAATGTGCTCAGGTGTATGTACACACATCTGCGAAGTAAGCAACTGCAACCTCGGATGAAAGACCATGTAGTGACCCGCAAGAAAAGGATGGGCTGCTCCTGACCCTTGATGCCCTGTGGCCTGTCTGGCGCGGTCAATGCCGGTGTCGGTCTTGGGCGCAGCATCCTCACAAGAACCATAGGACCCTGAACTACCCTCTGCAAGTAGAAGTGTCCAGAGTTGCATATGGGACAAGTGATCGTGGAACGGTACAACATGTAGTGCACCTGAAGAAGGCATGGCAGTCCTCGGGATCATGGCCATTCTGAGCGGCAGCCCGTGCCCTGGCAGAAATACCCCTCATTGTTATCAAGCCCCACTTTTCTACTACAGGAATTTCAAAAGAGGTTACTATAGTAGGTGCATCTACAAGGCTCGTCGTGAGCACTTTAAGGCACTCGATAAGCAATGTCCGTTCCTCTTTGTTTAAGCGAGCAAAAACGAGAAGTTACACATAGCTACACGACACTGGTCAAGGAGTGAAAACTGACAGCCTCCTGGAGGCATTAAGGCCCAAGTAAAGAGAGAGACGAACCACACGAGGACAACAGGTCTGTGCCTGCTCCCAGGTTGAAACTACAAGATGGCAGCAAGCATGCCTACTGGCTGAGCATGGCTGAGCCATACAGGCTGCACACAGGGCCCGCCTTGCACGAGCAACAGCAGAGCCCCCTAAATCCAGCCTGCGCGCCCTCTCCAGCGCTGCCGCCTTACGGGCCTTCTCCTCTTCGAAGGCCTGCCCACGCACAGCATCCAAGCCGGTTGGAGGCCCAAGTTCCTCCCCTTTCACTACTTCAGCCGGAGCCTGCTTCGCGCGATCCAAACTCCCCACTTCCTGGCAAGTGCTGATCCGAAGACATCGATTCGTGGTGACTGGCTGTTGCTGTTTTAAGGTGTGCGGGCCTGTCCTACGTGGGCCCTTGAGCAAAGAATGCATTCAGGGTCCAATCCAGAGCCAAGACGGTCCTGCTCCGCACCACGGTTGGGCTGGCTGCTTTCGGCGGACATCCTGGCACGGAATGGCCCTTCTGGAAATTCGGAAAACCTTGGGATGTGGAGCCAACGCAGCTCCGCCTTTGCTTGGCATGAAGCTGCTAAGCATTCAAGCTTAAGAGGCCTGGGGGCCATGGATGCCCTCACTTGCTACAGGTAAGGTAGGCTGACAGAAGCTGGCATCAGAGCATCATAGCCAAGTCTGATTGAGGATTCACCAGGTGTCCCAGAATATGCTTCAGATGTTTCCAGCTCCCTGCCTGCGGGCTTTTTCCAAAGCTGCTGCCTTCCTGGCCTTCTCCTCCTCAAAGGCCTTTGAACAGGGATCAGGGGTCCAAGGTGTTTCAGGGTGCGGCCTTTTGAACCTTTTGGGGTTCTTCAAGTATTGAAGTACGTTGAGTGCTTTGAGGCTACTGTCCCAGGCGCCCGGACTCAAGCCATGCCAATACAAAGTATATTCTTCTATGCATCCGTTATACATCGATCGAATGATATCGAACACTCATATACACATATGCTAAATCATAGACATGCTGGATTTGAACTGCCCCCTGCGTTCTCTCTAGTTCCCTGTTGATCGCTTCGGTGCCTGCTTCGCACGGTCCAAGCCGCTGTCGCGGTTTGCATCCTCCAAAAAAAAAAAAGTCTCGGCGTCGCTCCGGCATTCTTTTGGGGGATTTTGGGCCGGCATTCTTTTGGGTATAGTCCTCAGTAGTCAACACTCAACGTGTTCCGAGGGTGATAGGGGGGGACCTTTCTGCCGGTCCTGCGGCGGTTCCTGCGCTTCCTGCTTCTCCGCCTGGGCCCTGCAAGCAAGATCAACAAGGAAGGGGGGGGGGGATCCTGCCAGGAAAGGCCCGGAAACCCTAAACCCTAAACCCTAAACCCCAAACCCTGAACCCCCAAAGTCCCCATAATTCTGTGGCTCCAGCCTTCGTGCCCGCTCCAGGGCTGCCGCCTTGCGCGCCTTCTCCTCCTCAAAGGCCTGGGCCGAAAATATACGGCTTGGCACATACCAGCAACATACCAGTGACCTCATTGTGGGAAGTGTGTCGTCATAAAGTGATGCTAAAGGTCCGCCATGGTTCTGCTCATGCTAAACCTACAAGTAGCAGAGGCTTTCCGACCAAGTTCAAAATACATGAGGTCTTGACGGAAGCAGCCTTCTTTCGCATTGAGTCAGCACCGATTTAGCCACACAGGTGCGAGTGAGTCTTTGCGGCGGTGAACTCTGTCCGTTCTTTTGAAGTTCGTCCGCACGGCGCATGCATTGATCGAATCTTCCAGTGTCTTGCTTGCAGCCGGGTTGCCTTTCTCGCCCGGTCGATGCCAACATCATGATTCGAGCCGCCGTCCTTCCATGCTGGAACCAGCTACAGGCAAGATGTACAGCAACATGCCAGTACTACAGCACAGCCTGCCTCCTCTTGCTTCTCGGCTGTTGCCCTGTGCCCGCGATCGTGTGCGTACCACATTACAACATAACAAACTGCAGGTACGGTGGCCGAAACTCTAGGAAACTGGATCATGCTAAGTTTCAGAGCGACTTTCCTACTTCTCCATGCGCTGCAACTCCTGTGCCTGCGAGCCCTTTCCAGCGCGGCCGCTTTTCTGGCTTTCTCCTCTTCGAAGGCCTGACGCCCCCCTACGTTGCTGGGTTCATGGTCTTCAGTCTTACGCGTAACGATAGCATTCTACGATTGCTGAAATGTCATGTGCCACATCATTCTGTGGCATCTGCATGTGCAATTGCACGCGCGAAGTTTGCCGTCAAGTCCACGACGCTGCTGCCCTGAGCTGTGCGGGGAGGCCTGTCTTGCTCGGTCGATGCCAGTGTCGTTCTTTGGCGAAGCCTCCTCGTGTGAGGTTGTATGGTTGGGGTCCAAAATTCTAAGAGTGTGCAGATGCTGATGGGACACTTGCAGCGATGCAAGTGCCAGTGCTTGTGGTATGAAGAGGCTAGCGAAATAATTCTTGGACCCTTTTTGCCGGTCCTGCGGCGCTTCCTGCTTCTCCGCCTGGGCCCTGGTGGAAAGCAAGGATGGGTGGTTTTCCATGCACTTCTTTTAAGAACACAGATGCGCAGCACAGTTCCGCAGAAAACTTTAGACATCTTTCAACACTAAACGCCCACAGGTTCACAGGGCACCACCAGCCTTCGAGCACGCTCCAGCGCCGCCGCCTTGCGTGCTTTCTCCTCCTCAAAAGCCTCGGCGGATGTGGCGGCATAAGCTTGTGCACCAACTCAAAGTCGATCTGTGTCGGACATGGCCTATAGCCTATAAGCCAAACATGCTGAATGTCTCTTGCCCTTTGATTTGAACCTTCCCCCCAACAGCACTGCAACGCATGCGGCGTAGGTCCCGGTACTTCGAAAGTACAACACAGTCGATTCAGAACGACGACGGTTCTCCTGCACTTTGCTACCAAAACGCCAATGCATATGACACCTGGCACGGTGCATGCATTGATCGAATCTTCCAGTGTCTGCTTGCAGCCGGGTTGCCTTTCTCGCCCGGTCGATGCCAACATCATGGTTCGAGCCGCCGTCCTTCCGTGCTGGAACCAGCTACAGGCAAAAGATGTACAGCACCATGCCAGTACCTCTTCCCTTGCTGACAGCACAGCCTGCCTCCTCTTTCTTCTCGGCTGTTGCCCTGTGCCCGCGATCGTGTGCGTACCACATTACAACATGACAAACTGCAGGTACGGTGGCCGAAATTCCAGGAAAGTGGCCTAACTCATGCCTACAAGTAGCCATCAAAACGTTATTCCCGCGTCTCCATGCGCTGCAACTCCTGTGCCTGCGAGCCCTTTCCAGCGCGGCCGCTTTTCTGGCTTTCTCCTCTTCGAAGGCCTGACGCCCCCCTACGTTGCTGGGTTCATGGTCTTCAGTCTTACGCGTAACGATAGCATTCTACGATTGCTGAAATGTCATGTGCCACATCATTCTGTGGCATTTGCATATGCAATTGCACGCGCGGAGTTTGCCGTCAAGTCCACGACGCTGCTGCCCTGAGCTGTGCGAGGAGGCCTGTCTTGCTCGGTCGATGCCAGTGTCGTTCTTTGGCGAAGCCTCCTCGCACGAAGTATGAGGTTCAAAATGCTAACATGCGAGCGGCTGGAGTTCGACATCCGGAGGGTTCTCGAAACGGACATTTCCTGCACAAGCTGGTGATACGTCTCAAAGGTAGCGCCACAGCGACTTGAAGCGAAAGCTCCAGCCACTGACCCGAACCTGCTGATCTGCGTCCTGCCCTACACGAACAGGACGTGCAATATGGGGGCCTTAACAATTCGAATGGGGTTTTGGGAGAGATTTTCCATTACTATTTAGGGTACCATAAGCGAAGACTAGTAACTAAGAGTAGCAATCATTCCGACCCTAGAGAGCAGAGCCGTGGGATGGGAAAGAACACTTGCTATTATGTTCTTATGGTATTGTACTAAAATAGCATTCTATATTCCTATACTCATAACTTATGATATCATGATCTGAATTATTACAAAAAAAAAATATATATATATATAGATACATTGCCTGCCAGCTGTCTGGCAAATGCACCCGTTGCAATCTTGTACAATGCTGGGCTTACAGGCCAAGTCCTCGGAAGGGCCGTTGCCGTTCTGAGCTTCGGCTCGTGCCCTGCACACACTCAGGGTTTATAGGGTTTCGGGTGTAGGGTTTAGGGTTTAGGGTTTCGGGTTTCGGGCTTAGGGGCCAGAAGAATCCTGAGGATCAAGCACAGCAAATCGGGCAAAACTGACAAGATTGTTGCACCGGTTTCTTCCTCAGCCACCGTCCCCAATTTGAGTAGGACGTACTGCGCTTAAACCTGCTTACTGGAAAGTGCATTGTGCATTCTTCAAGTCTTTTTGACTTTTGTGACTCGCCCGGTGTTTGCAAAGTGCTGGCGAATACACGACGAAAACAGTCCTCTAGAGCTTGCTTGAAGTATCTCTCGCTCGCCACTTGCTGGGACTGGCGTGTTCCGGCCTCCGCGCTCGCTCCAGCGCTGCTGCCTTACGAGCCTTTTCCTCCTCAAAGGCCTGCGCGAGCAAATTGACATGAAAGCATGTCCTAATACTAACAAAATTATACCCCAACCAGGCCTGTCTAGCGCGGTCCACACCCGAGTCGTTCTTGGCTCCCATGTCCTTGCGAGTGCTGAGAAAGGTGATCTGGGGAAGTGCATGCATAAGTATAATGGAATGACCTCCCAATATCCACAGGTCCTGTGGCGGGTCCGCCCCACGGTTCGGGTGGCTGTTCTCCGCAGAACCCCTGCGCACTCCCACGTTGTGCAGTAGCACACCCCGGTTATAGAGGGACACAAGCCTTGCCAAGAAGTCCGTGGCACTAGAGACGGATCGCCAGACTGAGAATGAAGGGGGAATCCTGCCTCCGGGCGCGTTCCAGAGCTGCTGCCTTCCTGGCCTTCTCCTCTTCGAAAGCCTTCACGAACAGAACAGACTTTTCGCTCAAGGTCGGATTTGTTCCCTGTATTTCCCTACGTGCTCCGCTTTTTCCTCCACACGAAAGTTTGGCACCTGCTTGGCCCGGTCCAGGCCACCCTCGTTGTTGGCGCCATCCTCCATCAAGGAACCAACGCTGTGCCAAATGAGCCCAAGGTTAACAAAGGATGCAAGCCTGCAGCTTGTGTCGGTCCCTATACCTTATCAACCCTAAACCTTATGAACCCTAAACCACCATGGACTTCAAATAAGTTATGCCGGCAAATGAGCCCTGCCTGGTTCTGAGCTGCTGCTCGTGCTGCACGCGCCTTGTCCAGCGCCGCGGCCTGCTTTGCCGAGCCGTACAGGATGATGGGTGGGCCAGGATGCGAGGGCAACCCTCCCGCATCCCCCCCCCCCCACTTGGCGGAGTCCGCCATCACAACGTCGTTGCTTCAGCGTAAGCTGCCCGCCTTCCGCGCTTTCTCCTCTGCAAACGCTTTCCGCGCCTGTGAGGCAGACATCACAGCATGGTGTGTCACAGTATGCCTGTATTTGGAGACTGTCGTCCAAGGTGCTCTCATGCAGCCTCACCATCTCCATGTCTGAGATGAGCCCCCAGCCCTAATAAAGCACCGGGGCTTGGGACTTTGGGTGAACTCTACAGACGAAACGGCCCAATCCCTACGTTCTTACCCTGCAGTGACGCCTGCCCAAGGCCATGCACAAACCTAAACAGCCTTACAGCCAAACACAAAAACTTGTTCTCTGCAACCTAAAGGGGAAACCTAAAGCAACCAACTGGATCTAAAGCACTTGATCACAGCTCAGGGTCTGAATGAGACTTCTTCACAGGGTTTAGGGTTCAGGTATGATGTTTCTAGTCCTGGCATGAAGCAGCTTCCAGGTTCAAAAGGTATGATGTTTGTTGTACTCTTTTGCAGCTGGGCTTGTGTGTTGTGCCCTAATCCCTAAACCCATTTTCACGAGGAGGCACCGGCGAGCTCCAACGAAATGTCAAAACACAGCCCAATAAACAGCCGCTAAAAAACAACAACTCCCGAAAGCTGTACCACTTCTCAACCCCCTGCCCCCCCCTTCCCCCTGCCCCCCCCTTCCCCCCCCCTCCCCCCAACCCCCCCTCCTTCCCCTTGCCCCCAACCCCGGCTTATGGCCCTGTTCAAACTTCTCACACTGCGCACTCATGTTCGATGCTCCCCACGGTCTTTTCAAGGGATCCCCCAACCTTCTCGATGCTTGACTCCTGCGTGGGCTCCTCCTTCGGCTCACCTCAGGCACTCCAGCATCTTCACTGGGAAGGTGCTATAGGGCTATAGTAGTATGCCTACGGAGAGTATAGGGTGCCGGATCTGGGTATGGGTCTGTGATGCAACCTTTGTTGCTTTTGAGGCTGATTCCTGTCTGGGTGCTGTCATCGGCTCCGTTCACACGGATCCAAACTGCGCCATCGTTCCACACCAGCTTCCCCTCCTTGTTCAGGGTCCCTTCGTAGACTTCGCTGCCCATCTGGAAGGAGCCTAGGTTGAGGTGCTCCGCATGAGTTTGGGCATCGGGCTCGCCTGGTGCTAGCAGTGCGAAGACTACCGGAACTAAACCACGCAAAGTCGTAAAGCGAGGACGGGCAAAAAGCCATCACCCCTGCTGGCGAGCGCAACGGCCGTGCAACCCTCAGCGCAGACTCCCCTTCATTTCTAAACTTCTTTCTTTGGGCGAGCATTCTGTGGATTCATATACACTCAAAACCCCTCATAGTACCAGTGCCAGACGGAATCTGCAATCTCCCTTGGGCGCTCGCAGCACACCGTCGACCGCAAGTCTGGGCTGAGAAGCATGTGGACTGACCGGTGATTTTCAAGTCGAGCTGGCCACCATCTGGACCGTACATGCGCGAATCTTTCACCTTAGAAGAGCCCTACGGATTCGCAAGATCCAGTGCCTCTGCAGTGTCTGAAAGCAATGAACTATCATGATTCATGAAGGAGTACCTCAAACCTCACCCCCTTAAACATGCGCTTCAACAAGTCTCACGGGGACAGCTGCATAGCATGACAAGTGCAGCGGGTCGCCACAACCACGGTCCCCTCGTCGTCTTGCCACGCTCCTGGCAGCTGCCAAGCTCTAAAGACTTCAGGTTTGAAGTTGAAGCAGGATATACGAACAGCAGTATACACCTATCACAAGGAGCCGGCGCGAGTGAGAACACTACGAGGGGGCAGCAACCAGTGTTGAACAGGCAGGCTAGTGATAACAAATGAGAACAGTGTGCACCCTCAGTTAGGGATGAGCTTTGGGAGGACTGAAAGAATGTCGAGCCAGTAGAGCTCATTCGTGACAGTGTGCTGTGTCATTATTTCGTGCGTGCCCGGTGCTCTGCTGCAACATGCTATTGTTCATGCAAACATTTGGGACATCTGTGGCCACAATGCATTTGCCAGCTCTTCCAGCAGCTTTCAAGGGGGTCCTGCAAAAGCACCATCTCTGCCTGAGGTGACCATGGCTTCAGCCGGAAAGTCTCTGAAATTCGGTGTCACCGAAGCTGCAATTACAATCTAACGACCTTCTGAATGTGAGGCACTTTGACCGGAACCCACCAGAGCTGTTCATGCTATCCTCGACTGCATCGCACTGCGACAGGTGCTGCACGCTGGACGAGCTTGAGTAAGTAGGTCCGCGCAGGTGTGGCGCTTGCTGTCATGTTCTGCCTACGATGAGGAGCAGCCCTGGCTTGAACCGAAAGAACGAGGAACGAGCGGGCATTGAACTCGTGATTCGTCTTCACGCGACCTGGTCGTGGACATGTGTTCACACGAGCCCCCGATGGCATAGCAAGGCATGGCAAGGGAGACCCGGGCCATCGGCCTGAGATGAGCCCTGTGGAGGCGGCGGCGGCGGAGGCTGCATCTGACTCCTGCGAGTACGGGTGAGGGCAGGTATATGTGTGGTTTCCCAGACCGGGTCATGTCTTTAAGAAGTGTGTTCTTTGAGATATTTGAATTGCAGGGGCACCGCGGCAGACTGCAGGCCGGCGAAATGCACCAAGATAACTTGGGATCACTCAAAAGGTTTCAAGAGCGGTGGATCTCAACCATAAGCGCAAAACAACAGTGTAAGAAATGGATGCAAATAAAAACGAGCATTAAGCTGAAGAGCTGCACACGGTGTCTGACCAAGTAGCCTTTTCTCAAGCCTCTCAAACCACCAAATCGTCACCAAACCATGCCCCAAACCTTTCCCTTCCTTGACTCGAATGTCGGCTCTGGAAGCCACAGCTTCATGGGCGGGCCTTGTTGTCCAGGACTTTGGTTAAGGATGACGATCTGCATGGGTTGCAGCACTTGGGGATGTGCGAAACGTGTGCTTGCTTACTTGCTTGCTTTGCTTGTTTGTTGTTTGCTGGTGTGTGTGTGTGTGTGTGTGTGCGTGCGCGTCGAAGGGTGTTTCTAGCATTGAGCAGTTGCGACTACTGCTGGGGCATGAATTTTCAGCTGTCGAGCGGCACTTCATAAAACGCCTGAAGGACGGGTGGGCCATTGGGTACTTGGTGAGCTTTTGCATGCATTTCCCCAGGCCAAGCTTCCTGATGAGTCACTTCCAAACCAACTCTTTGCGCCTCAAAACCACACAATGTCAGCGCATCCCAATCGAGATGATACGCCGCAAGCTCTGCAACGCGCGGGGCCCCTTTACTTCACAGCAAAAACAGCTGAAGATGGTAGAGTCAATGTGTGCGGCAGCATCACACATTAAAAACAAAAACAGAAAACAAAAAAACGCGTAGGAAACGACGTCTGGATCCGACACAATGACAACCTGTCAAGAATCCTAGGTTGCAGAACTACCCTTCGCTCCATCAGATTTTTTCACAGGCTCCACAAAAACAAACTCCTTTGAACCCTCGAAGCAATCACACGTCCCGAAAATCCCAGGCCCTTGAAGACCCCTTGGTCCTCCCCAAGCCCACAAGGAACCCCCCATAAGTGCCCAGAAACGGAAGTGGCCCGAGTTCTCGCTAGGGGGCGGTGGCGGCGCCGGAGCCGAAGGCTCCCTTGTCAGGAGACTTTGAACGGGGACCCGGTGGAGGCTTTTGAGACAGGTCTTGTGGAGTTTGTGGCTTTGGGTTGGAGAGTTTCTGCTGTTGGGGCTCGAGGAGCTTCCTTGAATCAGCGCCCACTTTGGGCCATCTTTGTGCAAGGCTTGCTGGGTCAACATGAGAATGGCACAAAGTGCATCATGTTTCGGAAAGGTTGCTTCACTGAAAAGCTTGGTCCACGTGCTATGTGACTCTGCGCCGCCGGCTTACACCCAGAGCGCCCAACGTTCTGGACGTTGACTCAGACGGCTGGACACGAAGTAACGAGGCAACCCAAGAACAACCTCAACACCCCAAACCCCACACCCTAGCAGCCGTGGAACCACACTGCAGATTTCGCGGTGGCCGCATCGCGGGCGGCGTCCCGCGAGGTCTCGGCGATCCTGTTCAGGTTCAGGGCTCAGGGATATTTGGGAGTGCGTCGATTTGGGAGAAGAAGTTAAGGACGCGAACGCCGAACGCCCCCTGATTGTGGATTGCCTCCACGCTGCAATAGGAAATCCGTTCGTCTCGACTTGACTCCCTTCAAGCCAACCTTCCATTCACATGCAACCTTCATGCCATCCAATGAGCTCCACCACGAAGGCCCACGCATCACCCGTGATAGATACCCATGACAAGCGAACCCTAAAACCCCTCTTGCACGCAAAGAGACGCAGAAACCCTACTAAACCTGCAGCAAACTCGATATCACCCCCCCCCCCCCCCCGCCCGCGCAGTAAACCCGAAACTTTTCCCTCCCTCGGACCATGCCTCGAGGCTTGCTGCGCAAAGGCTGCCGCCTCGGCTCCCGCAGCCGCGGCGCGCGCCGCTTTCGCCGCGGGGTCCTCCTGGTGAGGGCAAAGCAGGCGAGTCTGAGCTGCTCTCGTTCAAAACTGTGTATGGGGTCGATATGAGACAATCGAGGGGATGTTCATGCCTTATAATAATCTGACTCATATGGCGAGTCAAAGATGTGTTCTTGCAATTGTACCACGTATACACCTTTCCGATGAACTCAACGATTGCTACGTTGAGTTTTGCGCGTGCTCCCGATGGTTGCACACACCGTAACAGCGTCGACTTCAGAATGCAGCGACTTGACATGCTCGGGTCCAATGTACCTCTGGGAACGAACACACAGAGGTGGAATCAACAGGCTGAGTCCACTCTCCCCTCTTCTGGACCCTGAATAGGCCCAACCCCCCCGCCCCTCAACCAAAACCTTGACAAGTACACCTATAGGTACGTTCATCCGGCAGGGCTTGCAGGTAGGACCATGGTAGAGGATGCAAACCCAAGCCCGGAATTTCGGAAGGGTTTTCCCAGTCCGAAATAGCCCGGGGAGGTGGCGGCGGTCTTGGCAAACCTGACCAGACCAGTACAGTAAGGGTTTGGCTTCTTTGTTCTAGGATCTTCGGGTTTCGGGCGAACTTGAAAGGGGTCCTCAAGAGATCGCCATGCCTCATCGCATTCAAAGTCTTTCGAGGGAGGTGGGGGGCATGACATCGTTTGAACCAGACGCACCCTTGGCGACTAATTGCCGTGTTCTCGCTTCGGCTGACATTCTATCATTCTTCGCTATGTAGACCCTAAACTTACAAACCCAGAACCTCAAAAGCCTTAAGACCCTATCATACGCAACCAGAACGCAGCCAAGGAGCCTAAGCAACCACCTCCAGGACCGCAGGGCCCAGGACCGCAGGGCCCAGGGCCGCAGGGTCCTCCGGGCAAGCGGGGCGTTTCGATTGGGGTGCACCGAGGATGGGCTTTGGGCTTCGGTGCCAAGCGTGACACTGCGGACTCCTCTGAAATCCATCAGCCCTGAATGGCCCTGAGCCCATCAAATAGCCGCAACATCGCGACTCACCGAGAAAATCTAAGCGGTGACTGAACAGTGGCCTGGGCCGCAGGGTCCGCAGGGTCCACAGGGCCCGCAGCCACATGGCCCACAAGGCCCCGGGCCCATGCCACCACCTGCAGATGCATTAAACAACTTATACATTTTTAGATATGTATACAGCGTAGTTTGTTGACACAATACATTATTTTACTGCGAACATCCCCACCCTCTCTTGGTAGAGATACCCTGGGGTTGGGCACTCCAGGGACACTCTGGGGCTGGGCACTCCGGGGACACTCTAGACTGTGGGGCCAGGGAGGCTCTGGGGTTGGGCACTCCAGGGACACTAGAGTTGGGCAGTTGGGCACTCCAGGGATGAGCGAGGAGTAGACCAGGCGAGGAGAAGAGTTCCGGGCGAGGAGAAGACTTGAGTTTAAAGTCTAACAACCCCACACGGAGGGTGGGGAACGATATGTGTTGAGGCGTAGGCGTACAGCTCGTTCAAGGATGTTCAAGGCCACGGGCCAGTTTCACATCATGCTCGCTTGCTCGAGATACGGAGATTAAAAACCGGAGATTGAAGACCGGAGCATGCATTTAAAATGCCAGGTCCAGGAAATGTCAGGAACAACTCAACCGGCATCAATTTCACCTCGAGCGAAAGGTTAGCACGTGAAATCAGAGGCTGCGCTGCAGGAAGCTTCGGGGACGAGCCTGATGACCCGTAGCTGCCTAGGTATGAATCCAAGACTTTCGCCCAAACTACAAGAGTGGAGAAACGTGAGACCATTTTCAGAGGCTCGTCTGGCCAAGCCTGTGAGCAAGGCAGAACGTGTAACTACTGTAGTGGCATGGCAACTGGCTTTCGTACAGATTGACAAATCACTTCGCAAGCTTCCTTGCTGCTTTGAGGATGACGAGGATCAGTGGGCAGATACTATGATTATGATGCTCAAACCTGAACTTCATTTCCGGCCTCCCCCTTTCGGCGGCGACCGCGAGCGGTCGCGGCGGTCCGAGGGCGCCGACCTAGGTACGTCATGACCCATCTGCGCGGATATTGCCACCATGGCTTGAGCCAGGGCACGATTCGTTGCAACCACCACAGCCACCGCAGCCAGGCCCACCACATCCCATGCATCCTCCGTCATCTTCCGTAGCCCGTGATGGTTGGCATGTCGGATAGCTTGGGGGGGGATCGGCAGCAAATCGAAACTAACTGTCGCTCGTGCCGTTGAGCATGTGACTCGATTGAGCCATGCTACAATGTCGTGAGACCCAGGTCCCCTTTAAGCTTGTTGAGTCCCGTTCTGGATCCGGGGCGCGCTGGCAACACGCTTCGCCAACCACGACCGAACTGGTTTTTGCAGTTAGGGTTGGGCCCGACAAGTTTGAGTTTCAGAGTTGGAAGGTGTTTGATAACTCATCATGTCAGGCCCGAACTCCTCCACCACAGCCACCGCAGCAACCGCCGCAGCAGCCTCCGCAGCCTCCGCAACCAGGCCCCATGCAGCCTGGGCCGCAGCCTGTGAGTGAGAGGTGGGCCAAGGGAGCTCTTTAAGACTTTTCAGCGCGACACAGCCTGAGTCGTCAACAAGATAAAAAAATATATATATATATATATATATTATGGCAGCTGTGACTGTCAGCTTTGAGTTCCTACACGCTAAGACTGTGCATCTTGCGTCACTTTGATGTTTTTGCGCACGCCGAGAAAAAGGCTGCCCACCTGGACCGCAGCCGCCCCCAGGACAGCAGCCTGCTACAGTGCATCAGTTCAGAACTTAACGGAGTCTGCCAAGCTTTGATCCCACCTCCCATGCAGCAGCCACCTGCTGGCCCACAATTGCCGCCGCAGCCTGGGCCACAGCCGCCGCAGCTCCCACCACAATTCCCGCCGCAGCCACCGCTGCAGCTCCCTCCGCAGGCTCCGCCGGAGTTCCCACCGGAGTTGTTTCCACCACCTGGGCAGGCGCCTGGGCCACTACCTGGGCCACTGCCAGAGCAGCCGCTGCCGCCCATGGGGCAGCCGCCCATGCCACCCATCATCATGGGGTTCATCATGCCTCCCATCATCATCATGGGATTCATATTGCCTCAGCTGCGAGACAAATCGCGGAGCAGCACGGCTTCCCGACAAACATCGGCAGGCATCCCTAAAACCCTAAACCCTAAACCCTACACCCTAAATATAACCCTAAACCATATATTCCTACAAGTTTGGGGGTACCTTGTTTCCGCCGCGGTTCCCATCATCTGCGTCATCATAGAGGGGTCGATGCCCATTTGCTTGAACATGCTCTCCATCTGCTTCCTTGGCGGGCCGGCGTCCCTTCACACAGAGACTTACCTACTTAGTAGATTACTAACTTGTTTTAAACTTGAAACTTTTGACTCTTTAACTCTGCTCACGGCCAGTCATTCGGCTCAGGATCGGGTCCATGCCCATCTGCTTCATGACGGCCTGTAGGGGGGATGGGAGTGGAGTGGTTGAGTCGACTTAGGCTTCAGCAATCAGATTTTTGTTGGTTCAAGTTGGGCACAGTTCCGGATCTACTGCCGTCCAGGCGCGGGGTCCATGCCCATTTGCTTCATGAGCTTCTCAAACGGACCTCGTATTCTCGAGATGTAAACACAAAGGGCCATGAGGTGCGCATGAGCTCAGAAGTCTCCCGAATCACTACACCAAAGTCTGATCTCGACTGACAGCGACTGACAAATTAATCTTCCGAACCAAGGCGCTCTTCTTGGAACTGCTACCACCCCCACCGCCTCCTTCCTTTTCGCCTCCTCCGTCCTGCAGCCATGCACTGCAACGCGGCCCTCTACCCTGGGAAGTACATGCCAGCACCCCGCCGAAATTTTGGGAGTTTGGCATGGGCCCCCGCTTGGCCTTCTCATTCTCTGCGAGTTTCGATGCCATCGCGAGATACTGCCTCAAGTTGCAACAGCTCTGCACCAAAACCTTGTTAAGCTCAGGGCCGACGCCCTACGAAGCTCTGCTGACGCTGTTACCTGGTAGTTGGCCAGCTCTGCTAGACGAATCATGACAAAATCAACCAAACCCCCAAAGCTTCCCGAAGGCCCAAAGGGAGAGATGTTATGGAAGTCGACAGCCCTTGGCTTGATAAACGCTTGCAGGGGTCAGGTTTAGATCGCGAGGCACCAAGCACAGCTCCACCCCCGAAAGCCGGAAACCGTAATCACCCCAACAAAAAGCCCCCCCCTCCCTCCCCAACACCTTTTCGGGAGTAAGCATAAGCAGTTCACCAGTTCCCCATAAATCTTAAACTTTCTTTGAACCCAGACTCTTGCCGTCCTCTTACCCCGACACTCAAAACCCAAAACCCGAAACCCCTAACCCTGAACCCTAACTTCGCCCAAGACGCTCCGACCACTTCTCTGCAAACTCCTCCCCTGCCGGCTCGGCTTCCTCCCTGGGCTTTTTGTTGGCACTCTATGGTTCTATGGATCTTGGTTGGGCTTCTTGGGTGAATGTTTTTTTGGGTGTAAGGGTTCTTTCTTGGCTGAATGGTTTAGTGTAAGGGTTTTGAGTCAGTCAAGCGTCTTCATTTTTCTGGTGCGCAGGGCCTTCCAATAAAGAGCGCTGTTTATGGCGGGATTGACCTCTAAGAAGCGATTGAAAAATGCCTGCTCTCGAGAAGCAGGGATTCGGGTTTAGGGTTTAAGGCTAAAGCTTAGGGTTTCGCGAGGGTTCAGCGTTGAGGTTGGTAGCAGGCTGATCAGGGCGCTGGGGGCTGTCATGCCAGGTTGAGTTCGGAACTGGAATCTGCTTCAGACTTGTGGGTTCCAGCGAAACTGGCCACGACCCCAGAGTGGTTTTTTTTCTCATGACTTCCATTGAGCACACCTCCTCCCGCCCTGATACTGTCGACCCGCCCAAGCATGCAGCCCAATTCTCAATTTCATGGCCCAGAAGCTCAGGCTCTTCGGTGGCCTCCCACAGGCAACAGGCAGCGACAAGAGCTGCAAGTTCCACGGATGCTTGTAGGTCATGGTACCAGGATTCTTGGAGGTTCAGGGTACTTATAAACCAATTATAAGTGTATGGATAACCCACCTATAAGCACCTTTGGCACCCCAATGGGGTTATGATTGGGATATAGGGACAGTTAGAACTGGGTTACTAAGTACCATGAACCTCCAAGCACTTTGCACAAGACTGGAGTGTGGGTTCCGAAGGCATTTCTATTCAGGCCGGGCCTTCTGTATGGAGCTGGTGAGGCCCGCGGAGGCGGCGACCCCATCGTGGCGCTTCACCTGGTGGTTAAACTGTGCTTTCGGGTTTAGGGGTTTAGAGGGTTTAGGATTTAGGATTTAGGGTTTAGGGTTTAGGATTTAGGGTTTAGGGACCTGGAGCCTTAAGCTTCACCACTGCGCCTCCACCCACTTGTTGTCGATCATGTGTTTCGCATGCGCATCGATCACCTTCTCCACCGCCTTCCACGCAAGCGCACTCAAGAGCTCAGGAAACGGCGCCATGGCCGGAACCTCCCTATTCCTCCTCTGAAAGAATCGCCCCCCTCAAGTTCACTTCCTATTTCAAGGGCTGTTCCTTGAGTTTCGGTGCAACTTAGGGCACCTGCAGCCCAAGAGGCATCGTGGTCGGAGAACTTGACGAAAGCGAAACCACGAGAAGTGCCATCAGGGAGCCGCTTGATGTCGACTTGCTCCACCTCTGGGAGTGCTCTCTCTGACTTTACCCGGGGGGGCGGACCAATTATGAACCTTAAAATTGGGGTTATATACCCTACGCTACACACTTTTCGGCCTCAGTTGGTCCCCCAAAGGTACAGCTTTGCGAAAAAAGAACCTTCAAGAGGACGCTCTTGGGCTGTCGGAAGCTCTGGGATAATGTAGCTACTGAAAACGCTCAGGGTGATCTTGGGTAGCATACCAAATCAGACAGACAGCCCACATCAAAGCTCTTCTTCCTTGCGAAGCACTGGAAGCCAGTGTGTCACTAACACCAGGTAGATGCCCAATTTTACAAATAGCAACCAGCCGACAGTGCTGCATCATCGCATCTGCGCTGATGAATGCGTTTCCCAAGCGTGCGAGATCGCGAAGTAGGACATGAAGAACGGAGTCTCTACGATCCCCAAGAAGCACCCAAAGAGACAGTTTGAAAGGTTTTCAGTTTTCAAGTGCCCAGGTGTGCCTGGCCAAACTTCGCGAAGTGGGCTGTGACCTCAGGCTTTGGGGTCGCTAGACTTGGGGGTCTCAGGGCCGTGTCTTGTCTGGGGCCCATCGGCTTGCTGTTTCCATCGCGGCTCGACTCACATGTTCGGGGCTGCAGCGATAAGAATGCTCTTCAGGACCTACTGCTACTCGAGTTCTCCCCGACGCCGTGGCCCCAATGCTGCCGGGGAGCTCTGTCTTCCTCGGTTGTCTTCCGCAAGCCTGGCAGCAGAAGCTCTCTGACTGCTGCAGCATAACATGCTGTACTTGCGTCCTCTGGAGCAAGCCACCGCAACACTGATAAGTGCCGAAAGTCCTGAAGGCCGGCACACCCTCAGTCACAACCCTGGAGCCCACCCACGAAGACACCTCCAACAAAGATCACCATGTCGTTGCTCTTGGGCTTCTTCTTCGACTGGGCGGGCGTTAGGATGCTGAGTTGAGTTGAGATAGTTGGGCTTATCAGCATTCTCAAGTCTTACCAACAGTCTGCTTGTCCATGTGTCATTGTATGGGCCCCTATTTGGGGAGCCCTTCGAGACCCCTGTCTCCCATATAGATTTTCTGATAGGTTTCATTCTGTCCTAGGTCAGACAAGTACTGCATTTCCTTCAACATACAAGGTCAAGGTCAAGAGACTCTGCCAATCTAGCCCCAGCAGCGGATACATGCAAGCACCAAGAGGCCCCTACCGCGAAGCTCCCCGAAAAGGACCAGGACTACAATCGAGAAGTGTCGGAGAATTTGCACTTGGGTGCCCTAGGAGTGCATGAGCCCTCATGTCAGGCGAGGGGCCGACTTCTCCCCTTTGCTCTTCTTGCTGGATCCAGAGACGCCCATCATCTGATTCATCATCTCTTGCATCTTCTTCCTGAGTTCGCGGAATGTGCTGGAGCCTTCTACTCTGGGACTCTGCCTTCAGAGCCAGCCTCCCTATGTCCCTATGACGTGGCCCGAAACAGTATCTTAGTATCTTCCGTGAAGAGGAATGCAATGGAACTGTGCCATGGTCGAACTACATCACCACGCGCTGAAGAGCCACACTGAGGGCTGGGGGCTGCGGCAGGTCTTTGTTGCGCCGGGAATGGCACGAAGGTCTTCAGAACAAACCTAGCCACACAGCTGCAGGCAGCTGCTTCTAAGTACGTCTCAACCCACACAGCCGTCCACAATCGCTGTCCTTCATATTAGAATTTTGCAGTGAAACAGGAAGCCAGGTCACAGCTGGCGATTCCGTCGGACCGGGGGCCTCTCAACACTCGTCCTCAGGCCAGTGGCTGAAGAAGTCGTGCCTCATTGCCTGCTTGGCAGTGAGCCGCTCTGCTGGGTCAATCTTGCACAGCGCGGCCACCAGATCCGAAAGCTTCAAATCGGAGGCCCGCTGCTGCACCTGTTGGGAGAGCGGCAATTGGGTGTCCACAAAGTCGCGAGAGGACTGGGAGGATGCCCCTTCAGGCCAGTTCAGCGACCACTGACCGCTTCTTGGGCTGACCTTTTTGAGAAACTTCGTTGGGGACTTGGCGGTCATGTGCTGCGGCAACGGCCCAATGATCTGCTCTATGAGGGCCAAGTGTTCCAGGCTCTCGTGCGTACGGAAGAGCATCTCTCCCGTGTACAATTCCATGAAGATACAGCCAGCTGACCAGAGGTCAGATGAGGCATCCCAACCCGTCTCCAGGATCACCTCTGGTCCTCGATATTGGCGCGTGTTGATGAGGTCGCCGTGACTGTCCTCATATCTTGTAGCATTGCCGAAATCGATAAGCTTGATGCCAACATTCCAGGGTCGCAGGTAGGGAGGGGACTTCCTGCACACGTTGCCGGCCTGTTCTTGCGATGCCTCCCAGAAGTCCTGGCGAGGGAACCAGGAAATCCTGCCAGGGGCCATGCTTGCGAGAAGGATGTTCTCGAGCTTCAAATCCGTGTGCGTGAGGTCAAGCCTTTCATGTAGAAAGGATAGGGAATACAAGATCTGCTTTGCCATGCTCTGGATGTCTTCAAGCCAGAAACCGCGGAAATGATTGGCCTTGATGAAATCGTACAAATTGGGGCCCAATGGCTCCAGAACAATGCAGAAATGTCCAGACTCAAGCATGAAGGAGTCGTGCATGTAGCTGCATCGATGCTGGCCGAAAGGGTCAGCCTCATTGATCTTGGCTAAAATGAGAGCTTCAATTTTTGCACTTGCTGTGTAATGCTCTTTCCTGCGGATGATTTTGATGGCGACCTGCTTCTTCTTGCGCATGTCGGTAGCAAGGCAAACCCGTCCAAATGTTCCATCTCCAGCCAAGCGGTTCAGCCGATACTTTCCATACAACCATTGCCCGTGCGACCACTCAAAGTGGTCAACCTGGTCGTCTGCGCTGGCGCTCGCGGTGGCGCTCGCGCTTCTGGAGCCTCCTAGCTGCTGCCATTCCAGCGCGTCCTCGGTAGCGCTGGGAAACCTAGGAGGCAGCGATTCTCCCATCGATTCTGCATAGCGAGTCTCTGTGGCTCCCGGGTTCTTCACGGCAGATCCATTCGGTGACCATTGAGACCACCTCCATGGGCTTCGACTGCGATTGGGGCTGGGGGCATCCACCTTTGCACTCGCATGGCCGTTCTTGGCGTGCACTGCTTGACGGTGCTCTTGGGGCACCAATTCGCATGTAGAGTGATGCAGCGGGTCTTTGTCCTGACGCGGCATGGCTGTGCAGTTCTGCACGCCTTCGGCAAACACTTACGAGGACTTTGTAAATTCAAAAGCCAACGTTCGGCTCTGTTACTTGGCACATGTTGTTGCAAGCTAGCCAGACAGTACATGGTGAGCAATGTCGCCGAATGTAGCCGTTTTGAGCCAGTACTGACTGAAACGACCCAGCATGTGAAGCCAAGTGTGAGTAGGTTTTGGAATAGGCCCACAATTCTCAGCCCCTCAGGGACACCTCGGGCCCCTGCACTCTCATTGCCTGGCTTTGAGTTTTCTAAGAGGACAGTGATGCAAGACAAGGCACATATCGCATCCACCGCCTCCCATCATCATCTGGTTCATCATTTGCTGCCTGGGATGCAGCAAGACTGTTCTGTCCACAAAGACAAGTGCGTGAGTCACATAGAACCCGCCACCTATACACTGCATTAAGAGACATTGAACCTTGGACACAGCCCTGATGACCCTACAGCGACTGCAGCCTTCATGCTTTTCACGCCCCTCGCCTATTCTGAGCATCCTTGCGAAGACTTCGCAATTCTATGAATACCTGCTCCTCTAATCCAAAGCCACGTGTGGAGTCATGGACAGGAAAGCGGCTGCTGCATCATCATCTGCTGCTGCTGTTGCTGCATCATCATCCTCGAGCAAGTTGGCCCACAAACTAGTTGGAATGTTTGTAGTGACACTATTGTGGAATTGGCTCTCGAAGCAGCCTGCTCTAATCTCACGACAAGCAGGTCACAGTTTGGTGCTGAAGGCGCTTGAGCGGGAGCACTATGGCAGCATTGAGATTGAAGAGGCCCCCTGCGAATCTGAAGTTCGAGCAAGGGGGGGCGGCGGTTCTGAACACTGACTACTCAAACTTCTTCCACCTATCTCGCTCTGTGAAGTTGTCCCAAGAGTCTGCTGCTGCGCCATCGGGTTGCAGCCGCCGCCCATGGCTGGACGCGGCATTCCCATGCCGCAGCCTGGCCGGATCATCCCGACATCAAGCCGGGAATGAAACTCAAAATGCTTGAAAGTTGGCCTGTAACAACTGGGCCTGTCAGAGATTCCCCTCCCAAAAGAGCCAAGCTCCTCTAACTGCTGCAAAGGCGCCCTGCATCATGGGGTTCATGGCCTCGCCTGAACTGCAGATCTCACCCAACAGACTTTCAGTTTTCCGGCTTACAAACCCTGCACTCCAGGTCTGTCGCTTCTGCAGAAGCAGCGAAGTCTAGCTTGGTCCGATGCAAAGAGTTGGCTCTAATCGAAATTTGCATCAGCCATCGGCCTGAAGCGGCAACTGCCTATATCACGATCAGTAGAGATCGTTATGGTTCGCCAAGTGTATACCCTATCACTGGAAAGACTTATATGTGCATCTCGCCTCCGCTCTCCTTCAGCGCATGGCCGGCAAAGCTTTGAGCCGCACGTGCAGCGGAAAGCATGCAGATTCGGGGGCACCACACCTCAACGTCCTAGATTGTGTTAAGAGGTCTGCCCACGCGTTGGTGCCAGGCTTGCCGGCGTGGTGCAACCCATAGAACGTCACCTCTCTAAATAAAACCCAACTGCCCTGAAATCCTGTTCTTCGCAACTTCGAGTAGATGCCACCTGCTACACAGGAAAGAAACTCCCATGCTGATGTTGAGACAAGAGGTGCCCTAAGGCCAGCTGGGCACAGCAAGCACCACCTGGAAGCTGTCAGCTGTCCATCAAGGTCTGGAAGATGAAATCCCTCAGAGAGTTGACCTGGACAGCTTCAGCTGCTGGAGCGTGCGTAAGGCAAGATGGCTGATGAACATTGCAGGTTTCTCAGTGTTGCCTGACGTGTAGGTAGCGATGTAAGGTAGCAGGGCCCCAGGGTCCCCGGCTGTCGGATAATCGAAGAGCAAGGCGCCGGGGAGGCTGATTCCAGGGAACTCCTGGCAACCGGCGGTGTTGCGGGGTATATTGACTCCTTCCGGCTGGGAATTTGATCAAACCTACTTGAGAAAAGGGGCTAGTGCATGACTTCCAGTTTGGGGCCTTGGCTTAAGTTTGTAGGGTTGGGCTACAAAACCCTAGACCCTAAACCTACCTCAAACCCACAGACCTTAAGCCCTGTATGTATAAACCCTAAGCCCTAAACCATAGATGGCATTAATTTTCAAGCTCATGGTGCAGTGTCAACGTGGCAAGAGGCTCGCAGCAAGCGGCAGCAGGGTCGACATTCACATAGAACTCACAGGGAAGTTGGAAGGTCTAGTGTTGGTTTCGTAGTGATGTCGAAGTCAACGAGCCTTGATTGGACAAAGCCCTATGGAAAGACACCCAGTGCACTACCCACTACAGGGCTACAAGAACTGACTTTTCCCCAAAGCCCTGGCCTTGAGAAGCTCGTTTCGGAACTCGACCATGGACAGACTGTCCAAGCCTGTCGGAAGCAAGGTCTCAAGGGCCATCCTGATTCTAGGCTTCTCGCCTATGTCAGGAACAAGATACCACTGCAAATGCCATAGTTGAGACTGCTTCCCAAACCATCTCGGCCTGCATCCATCAACGGCGTGTCTGCTGCAATGTTGTCATCGCCAATCAGGCTCGACCTTGCTCTTTGCATCGGGTGCACTCTCTCATGGAAGCTTACCTGGGGACCCTTTGTAAGGAGCAGGCGTGTCTCACTCAGGCAAGAGCAAAGAAGCCCAAACCCCGAGAATCATGCTCCCCGCGTATGCAATCATTGTCAAGGTCCAAACATCTACATTGCACTGGAGTGACCGTGAGGCCCTGTGTGTTTTGTTAGCCGCTCGTCCTTCCCCTGTAACGCTCAAATCTCAACCCTTACCGCGCCCTCGTGGACACAACCTTTTTGCAACAGAATGCGAAACCTACCCTAAACCCTATAAACCCTAAACCCTAAACCCGAAACCCTAAACCCCAAACCCTACCAAAGAAAAGAAGACAACTTTACTAAAGAAAAGAAGACCCCACAGAGACAGAGAGCTCTGCGGCTCCGGGCGCAACATCCTGGATCTGCACCTTGACCATCTCCGGCTCCTCTGTAAGTCTTCTTTAATGGTGGTCACTGGAGTCGCCCCCCCCCCCCCCCCCCTCCCCCCAAACCCCAAACCCCAAACCCCAAACCCCAAACCCTAAACTCCAAACCCTAAACCCTAAACCCCTAAAGGGCCAATCTTGGTTGTGGGCAGGCTCGCGACTTTGCGTGGCTTCGGTGCCCATAGGGTTAGAGGATGCTCGAGGTTTGTTATGCGAAAAGTGCCACCCCTGAACATTACAGCAACCTTTTCATTCTTACCCGAAGCCCTTTTTGCATCCAGGCCTGTTCGAACACTGCGTGGCAAGAATCCACACAACTAGCAACTAGCTGAGGCAAGACGCAGCACCAACCGGCTGCCCTGAGCCCTAAACCCTAAACCCTAAACCCTAAACCCTAAATCCTAAATCCTAAACCCTAAACCCTAAACCCTAAATCCTAAATCCTAAATCCTAAACCCTAAGCCCTAAAACGCCCTTGCAACTTACTCAGACTTTTGGGCCGCCCGACGATCTTGGGCTTCGCCACCACCGGCGCGGCGCTCTCCGCGCCACCGGGCATCGGGGCAAAACCCCCGGGGCCTCCCGAGACAGCTGGAGAAGGGTTTAGGGTTTAGGGTTAGGGTTTAGGGTTTAGGGTTTAGGGTTTGGGGTTTAGGGTTTAGGGTTTAGGGTTTAGGGTTTAGGGTTTAGGGTTTAGGATTGAGGACCAAAATCCATTTCTGCAGCGCTATCTCTGATGAGCGGCACTCCGAGCGCGAGACGAAAACAGGAGCCCGATGCACTTAAAGCGCAACTGGGGAAACAGGTACTGAGCGCAACAGCCCCCCAATTTCGGAGACCCAGCACTCCGGCAGCAGCGAGGCTTCCACTATGACATACAGGTCCTGACACCAAATCCATTTAGGGTTTAGGGTTTAGGGTAAACGTAGGTTTCTGCAGCACCATCTCCGAACAGCGAACATCGGGCCGCCAGCGCGAAACAGTACACAGTTTCGGGCTTATAGGGCTTAGGGTCCTTCATACCCCGTATATTGCTTATGATCCTAGAAGCCCCTGAACCCTAAACCCCAAACCCCAAACCCTAAACCCTAAACCCAAGACCCGAAGCAATGATCCAATCTGGGCCTGGAGGAGGCCGGCCCATGGGAGGTCGTGGACCACCCGGTCGGGGCATGTTCGGCATGCCCGTTGGCATGTCCTGAGAGGGTTTCGACTCTCACACCGGCGCACGGTTCCGGGCAGATCCAAGACACCGCAACTGCATCACATTGGAGACAGCTGGAGAAACTGCGATAGTTTTTTTTGTTCCCTCTTCGCACGCAGAATAGGAGTCTACGCTCCCGCGTGTTAGGGCTGAAGAGTCGGAGTCAAGCATGAAAGCCAAAGAGCCCAAGACCCCGTTTAAAACAGAGAATGGACATTGAACTCTATCTTTAGGGTTTAGGGTTTAGGGTTTAAGTGCCTTCCTTCAGGGCTATTTGGGCTCCTTGGGGAAGATGTTGTGCAAAGCAGCCTAGCTTCAAAGCCCGTGGTCGCTTGGCAACAGATTCGTCTAATGGCTCCAGAACGGCGTGGTCTCACAAGCAGATGCAAAGCAAGTCAGATCTAGGGCTTAGGGTTTAGGGTTTAGGGTTCAAAAACCAAGGGGGTTAGGGCGTAGCTTGAAACCACAGCGGAAGGCCGTGAGCTGTCTGACTGGCCTTGCTCCTTAGGAAAAGCTTGCGAGATCCGTTTTTTTTGTTTTGGCCGTGTAGGGTTTAAGAAACCTCCCAAAGGAATGGCAAGTAGCGGCCAATTCCTGGCCATGAGAAGCAACAGATGAACATGCTTCTGGAACGAAAGCGAAATAGTTTCACCTGTTTGGCTGCAAGCTTGCAGTTCTGATTCCTCATTGCAACAGAGATGCTTAAGGTTTAGTCTGCCTTCCAAATCTCTCTTATAAGGACTCTATTGCCTTCGTAAGGTGTATTGGAATCTCTGCACTCTTGCATACCGGGCGCTGCAGCGGGTGAAGGACAGGGTTGCGGGATCTGGCATGCTGCACCTGTGCCGGCGCAATACAGAAGATTCATGCCAAAAAGCAACCCCAACTTCCGAATTAATGCTGCCGCCTGCACTACCTGAACCGGCGACAGGCTGGCTTGCTGGCAACTTTCCGAACTTTTCAGAACATGCTTGGGGTTTAGGGTTAGGGTTTGGGGGATAGAGTTGGGGGCTGCAAAAGACTTCGGCCAAGCGCGTAGCAAGCCGCAGCTTGTGGGACCGATGCCCTCTTCAGCTCACGCTAAGCCCCTAAGCCTAAGCAGCGGGAAGATCCTCCTCCAGCGCTCGCAAGGCGCCCCGTAGGCTGCCCAGCGCACCAAGAAAGTCGGAGTGGCGCAGGAAGTAGGCGCAGCCTTGCAGGTTGCGAAAGGTCGCCGCGATGGCCTTGCGCGCAATCCAGTTCTTCTCGTCCACGAAGCCTCCGGCGAAGAACACCCGATCAATGCAGCCCGCCATCTTGGCGTGTGCGGCAGCCAGAAGGACAGATTGCGGCGTGACCATGTGCAACAGAGATCTGGCCAAATCTTGCTCTGAGCATTTTGCTTCGCTCATCTCGCCCAGCTTCCCGAAGTTCGAGGCTGTGAGGTTGCCAGGCAGGCCCAGGGTCAGGCAACCGTCTTCCCCATAGATGTCGCTGACGAGCTTGTCCGCATTCTGCGCGTTGCCGTCCGCAGCAAGGCTGAGAGCTTCGTCGAAGCTCTTCGCAGAAGTCAGCATGCGTGCCAGGCCCAAGAATGAGCCTCCACCACAGGCTGTGCCGCCGACGCGTACGAAGTCGCCGGGAGCTGCAGAGTCTACGCGGAGGATCGAAACACCGGTTCCCATGATGACCAAGATCATCGGAAACAGCGGCTGCGGCCATGGCCTTGCAATGGTTGCGCCATCCTCAGTGACGGTGAAGATGTCTTGCTGCGTGCCATCTCCGCTGCCTCCCGTGCCGTCTGTGCCTGTCAGGCACTCCGGCGGCGCGAGGAGGAGGAGCCCATCTACCATGGCAGACATCTCCCGGACAGGCTCCAGCTCTACCCGCAAGGCATCGCGAAACAGCGGCGCAAACTTACAGGCACCGCCACCCGCGGTGGCCATTCGACGGTGTGGGCGGTCAGAGGCCGTGAACACCTCATCGGACCAGCTCGAAAATCTCCGCACAGACCTTGGCCTGTCAGCGTCTTCTGACTCAGCGTGCTGATCCGGGCACGGATCCGGTTTCTCTGGCTCCAGCATCTCAGAATCAAAAAAATTGGGTTCGGAGTGTCTGCGGCCGAAGTCACGCCGGCGGTCGCCCAAGTGGGCGACCGCCATCTCCAGCTGCGATGTCGAACCGGAGATGAAGCGCAGGACATACTTCTTCCCCTGCGCCTCAATGGTCATCTCCAAGTGGTTGTGCGTCCGACCGCTCGTGCCGAAACATTCCGGAAAGCGGTACTGGGCTGCCTGGTGCTCAGGGAGCGCCAGCACCATTTTGGCCAGGGATCCTCCAATGTCGCACCCCATGTGTCCAGGCGCATCGCGGATCTTCTGCAGCGCAGAAAGAACTGAAGAGCAGACCTTGCTTCGGCTTCTTACCACAACTTGTTCTTCTTCGGCATCTATGCACATACTGCCAGAGCACGTCCCCTTCCGCCCGATGTCGTAGCTGCGAAGGATCGACGACAGCAATGTCCTTTCGGCACTGGAAGCCACCTCAGCCGGGACTGGTAGGCCACGCTTAGCCGCCAGAGCCTTAAGCTCTGGGATTGACAGACGGCCATACCTGCCCTCCGGGCTGAGGGGAGAAGCATCTGCATCCTCTTCCAGCGAGGCTTGGGATTGGCCCATGACAAGGGCTTGACACTGAGGCCACAACTTCTTCCAAGCCAAGCGGGGCTTAAGGGCGAACCCCTGAACACCCAGGGTTTAAGGTATGCACAAGTCGCTCCAGCTTTGACACTGGCAGTAGGGCTTGGGTGGCAAAATCCGGACTTGCTGAGTAGGATCAAGACATGCCAAAAGTCAACAGCCGACAACCGATGTGAAACCATTTGGATTAACACGCAGCCGTCAGGATATATTCCCAAGGGCTTCCCGTATAATGTACTCCCAATATGGCCCTTATGCTCCCTTAAAGGCCCCACTTGCAGCCCCCTTGGCTTCTTTATTTAAGGGGTAGAAGGAGGGACCCTTAATCTTATTCCCCTATATAACACTTGTAAAACATACCTTATATAGTCCTTATATACCCTAAATAAACCCCCACATAACCCTGAGGTCCCTTATAAGATAAGATAATATTACATAATATATAATATCATGTAATATAATAATATAAGGGTCCCTCCTTTGGTCCCTTGATTTCTGGTGCACTAAGACTGCGGCAGGCATGGCTGGCATGAGGGGAGGCGCCGATGGGATGCCTCCTGTGCAAACATGCGCCCACGTAAACCCTCTAAGCCCTGAACCCAGTCAATCTTATGAATCTTCTAAACCCTATAAACCCTATAACCCCCAAAATCTCGCTCTCTACTTCAGGCACAAGCTTTGTCTCAGGGCAGGAATGCGGACGCAGAAACGCTACACACAGGACATGCAGCTGTCAGTCCTTCAGCATCCTTCCTTAGGGCGGAGACTTGATTGAACAGCCAGGCTCTTTTCTTGGTTCCGCAAGGGAGAAGATGGCACTGCAAAGCTTGAATTTCTACGGCTTTGTGTGCTCAGGGGCCTCAGGCTTGTAACAAACAAGAAAGCTTCATGACTCATGACATGAAGTGGGGCTTAAATTTTGGTATCCCCTAAACGACCTCGGATATATACGCGCACCACTAACTAACAGATATACATAAATATCATATATGTATGTATATATGTACGTACACACACATATACATATATATATATATAGATATAGATATTTTGCATAACGCCCTCCCTCGACTGAATTGCAACTTCCAAGAGGCCCGACTTAATTGAAGTTGCCACAGCAAAAATGGGTGCACCGCTTCAAACAGAGTGCATCCATGGAACTCTCCAATAACGCATGCCCAAAATGAACCCCCCGAATCATGGAGGAAATGGACATGAATCCCGTGATCCCGTGAACAGGGCACCGGGCGAGCTTTCCACCAGCTCGAAGATACCATCACACAGGGAGGAACCGAACTCGTAGCCTGCGGGTCCAAGATCTGGACAAGCTGTGTTTGCATGTCCGGTGTTCCTCTTGCCCCGCACAACAAGCCACCACATCTGCAGGATACTACTGAACACCTGTTGTGCCGAGATGTGCCCAGTTGACCGACTGACCGCGGCCTATGTCCTTCGACTTGTTGCTCGCCTTCTCTGCCTGAACAGATGCTCGGTGAAAGCGTCTGCTGCGCCGTCTCTCAACATGCACGTGCTAGGTGCACGGAATGGAACCAAGCAATGCGTGCCATCTAGAAGCCAAAGACTGAGCTTGATGCCACCAGCGAGACCAGTAAACAAACCCTTTTTGCGGAACCATTGCCCAGCCTCGCGCTTGGCGGTCAGCATATCGTGTCTGAGAATCGCCACCTTGAGGGCGGCCCTATAAGACTTCTGGGAAAATAAGTGGGCCAGCATCTCTGACATCTATGTGTGTCTTCAGCTGAGTTCAGACGTGTTTGGTGTGGTTCACGGATTCTAGAGGACATTTACAGCAGGCCTAGACGGTCCTGAGGCTCACGCATAGGATCGGAGGATGAATCCAATGATTTGGCCCGTCTCATCCTGGCGCACTTGACTTCTTAAGGCTGTGGTGCGCTGTTCTGGTTCATCGTTGCCCACAAAGGGTTTCCGAAACTCTAAACCCTAACCCCAAACCCTGAGACACGTGCACGGAACGTGGGCCTGCAAGTCGTTGCACAAGGTCTCACCTTCCTCGACATGGACCATGGCCTGCCAAGAAGATACTGTATCTTGCTACTGCTTCCTGCGAGGGGGTCCATGAGGGGAATCAGGTTTTCGAATTGCATTATGTTTGGACATCCACCCCATACCCGCTCACCCACTCTTGCACTCCACTATTGTTGCACTTGCCGAAAAGCACTGTGCAGGGGTGCAATATCCTGTCGGCATGTGTCGGCATGAAGCGCTCAACTTAAAGCGCATATCGAAACCTGCGTACGTGCAACAAGGTCTTTCCCTCACATCTCTGATTTGTTTGTCAGGCTCGCGGCTTCATCAGATCAGGTTATCGGATGGCAGGGGTTAGAGGCAATGCCACACCTGGTCTGCATCCTTGATCGCCAAGAAAGTCTGAGCCTCAAGGCACCAACTGGTGCTTCAAACCTACAGACACCGAACCCTCATGAGCCCCATCAGTGTCTGAGCTTTGGGCCAGGAGGTACTCGATAGGTGCTAAGAGTGCCTTGGTCTTCTCGGTGCCGTCCTCCTCGAAGACCACATGCCTGGCGTACTTCAACTCGGGTAGTGTCACTTCTTCCGTCATCTACTTTTGGAACCATAGTAAACACGTTGAGAACCCCGGCCCTAAACCAATACTTAAACAGAGAGAAACCCAAGGTCCAAAGCATGAACTCCTCCGAGCAGACTACAGGTCCGGGGGGGCCCTCCGATTTGGATCTTTGAAGAAGTACCGTACGCGCTTCATCTTTATTGCATTTCCAGCACCATTTCCGGTGTAGTAATGCTGGGGCAGTCAAAAGGATGCATGCCGCCGCGGACTTGAGGCTACACGCCTCAAGAATTCTTCTGCTGGATAACCTGATCATGCGTCGGTCCGTCAAACCATTAAAGCCCCAAGTAAGCCTCCACCCCAAACCCTAAACAAAACCCTAAACCCTAAACCCTAAACTAAGCCCCCCCCCCCCCATCAGCTCTTGCCGGCGCCACGCTGCATCCCGTGCTCTCCATGCAGCCTCCGCAAACGCAACAGGCAGATGGGGGTGCCTGTATTCCATCTAGGAGTTGACTTGAGTGTGCCTTTGGAGTTGTTGAGTTGAGTTGAGGAAATTGGGATCATGAGGGGCCATGGAGGGTTAGAGCTGATTCTGGTGTGTTTGTTGCCAACCCCACTGTGGAAACAGTTCGATGGTCGCACAAGATGCGAGAAGTCTTGTCGTTCAAGATTCCTCGATCCTGTCCGTGAGTTACTTGCAATCGTGCACATACGCACTGTTGCTATTCCAAGTCCCTTCCAAATCCTGGCGGAACGGAAATGCCGCGGAAAACGTTGGAGATCCCGAGCTTGTGGTCAAAAGAGGTTTGTGAAACGCACCGAGCCCTTCGACCGAGACCAGTTTCGAGAAATGCTAGAGAAATCCACGTTTCGCACATGCCTCTGAGGGGTTTTAGCCCTGCCTGCACCGTCTCTTCGATAAGTGAGAAGTCTGGCTCCTCATGTGGTGCATGATGAATCTTTCAAGGTTCCGATGTTTGTCGCCTCGCCCCCCGAAAGTGTCTAAAACATCTCCCTTGCCCACAGCTCGTCCTCCTTCGGTGCCTTGGAAATCTCTGCCACCATGTTGGACAAGTGGATCTGAGCCTTAGCGCAGCTTCAGGGTACATGCCAGAGTGCAAGTATGCCCGGTATGCCCTAAAAGTACTGATGGCGTGCCCTAAGCAGGCCCAAGAGAGATGCTGCAACTCGTAGCTCCCCACCGGTGCTCCCCACGCTGCTGTTTCTCTTCTCGCTGAGTCTCGAAAATTACTGCGTAGAAAACACCGCCGGTCCAATAGATATGGCCGTATGATGCTGCCCACCGGTAAGGGGCTTTCATTGGCCGTCCGAGTCCCACGAGCAACTTTAGATCAGCTTCTATGGTGTGCGTTATGAGATGGGACTGGAACCCCAGCAGCAGCCTGCAGCAGCCTTACTGCTGCGTCTCTAAGACCCTTTCGGGTCGTGACCTCAACCATGACCCTTCAAGCCTACAAGCCGAGCCTCCGAGGAAGAGGCTCATCGCCTAATGATACAATCCCCTCTGAAGATCGTTTTCTTCATTCCAATGGACAGATTCTTCCCAGTTCCCAACCGCAATGCAGATCCTACTGATCCTACCTGCTCCCAGTCCAGCTTGACAGGAGCTCAGGTTATAATCTCACAGGGATGGAGCTTCGGGCCGCGCGGCCTCCGGGCCATGAAGCTCAAATTCGACTCTGGTACCCTTTAAGGGGTAATCGGGTTTAGGGACTACAGGCTTCCGTCAAGAGGTAACAGTTGAAGGGGCAACCCTTTAAGTGGTAATAGGGTATAGGGACTACAGGTTGAGTGAGGATCTGTGCAGGAGATGCTGAGGAAGGCGTCTGCACTCGGCAGCAACAAAAGCGAAGCGCACAATGTGTACGTTTGCCTTGTAGAAGTCGGAGAACACTTGTCCCAGGACCTGCGGCTTGATGAGAAATCGTCCAATCATTCCGTCAGTCGCTCGCGAATTGGTCACTAATTTATCAATAGCACCAACTAGTTCATGAGTTCCATCAGCCTGGCCTATATGCAATTCGTCCAACCTCAAACGAAGAACGGCGGGGCATGTCTTCACAACACCGGCACGTTTGTAGAAGTAGGCGAGCAGGGCTGGGGCAGAAACATCCGAACCTTGTCCTTCAAACAGCCCAAAGGCTTAGGGCTTAGGCTGTAGGAGCCCTACAATCAAGAGAAACAGACTCAACTCTCGAATCCGGAATCCAAACCTGACCGGTGGGCCTCTTGGGCACTAAAGTCCACCACGGCCACGAAGCCTTCAGAGCGAGAGAAAATAGGAGTTTGGGTGGCTTGGTGTGTGAGTCAAGATTTGAATTGTGAGCCGCTGCCAGGTAATCTTGGATCTGAACCTGGGTCTGCCAGCAATGCGCAAACCGGACTTGTGGCCCCAGCGACCCGCAACCCGAGCCACGCCTGTATAGGCGGCGACCAGAAGCAAAACGATGCCGAAGGTCTGGGCAACTTCACCTGCCGGAAAGCCCAGACCACAAGGGGGACATCCAGAAGCCTTGATCGATGAGTTGCTACATCAACATACCAATGGTGGCGTTCAGGGGGAGCTACCTGCTATAGGTTGAACCTCTTTCGGCACAGATTTCCATGCAAACACTTGGGCACTCCGTGCTCGCCTGGCGTTGGCAGCGTGACGACCTGAAGGTCCTGCAAAGCCCTAAACCCTAAACCCTAAACCCTAGAGAGACTTTGTCAGCTTTGCAAAATGTATTCCGGTGCTTGGCCAACCCGGGTCCTCAGCCAACTGGAGCAAGATGAACTTGTCTTCTTTCTTCGGCTTCTCCGGCGTTTCCGGCTGCAATTCTGGCACATCCTTCTCCGAGCCCGCAAAGGCGTCCTGAACCTTTGCCGCGACTGCTGAGGACAACCCTGCTCTCCCTGCTAGAGCTGAATGCCAGTTCCGGAACCCCATCGCCCGCGAAAATCAACGAGATACTGCAAGATCAATAAAATACGGCATTGCGACTTTTTGCTGGAGGATGGCTTACAGTTGAATCTATTTCTTGCTTCATCAGCAGCCCATTCTGCCTTGACGTCCTCCTCGTCCGACGCGTCCGTCACAGTGACGTACGCAGACACTTGGGCCTTTGCAGCCTCGCTGAAGCACATGTGGCAGCAGGAATCAGCAAAGCAGACGACAAGGCATCCGTTTGGATGTTTTGGAGATGAGAAGCGTTAACCTGCCACTGGCGATGGTCCGATCTTCTAGTGGAAAGGACCAGGGGGCCAGAAAATTTCAAGCTTCCAAAACAAGGCTATGAGAATCCATCAAGTCAACGGTATAAAGAGGCTGCTATCGGGCGCCTCCACCGCAGCATCTGCCTCTGCAAGGTCCAGGGCGCCTGGACAGTTGTCAGGCATGGAATCGTCAGCTGACTCTTGCAGTGGTACGTGTAGTTACTCGGGTTTAGGGTTTAAGTTGCCTTCAGCGTGGTCAAAGCAGGCACCAGCCGGCAATTGGCCAACTTGTTGCCACCCGCACTGCCCACGGGACGAACCGAGGGCCAATTTGAGGTAAAGGGATTGGGGAGTTGATGTGCTGTGCGTCTGCAGGATTTTGGAGAATGCCCATTACCCCCCCCCCCCCCCCCCACCTGCCTAACTGCTAGCCCTAACCTTCAAGCTACATATTCAAAATCAGGCGGGGGATTCTGGGTTTCGACCAGCCTGCGGCAGGGCCCGGGACCACGTCGGGCTCAGCTTCTGCCTGTTCCTCGTCCTGGCCAAGAAAGAATTTTGCTCTCTCATGCAGTCTCTTTTGCTCCCTCTGACATATGCGACTGCAACAAACGATGTAAAGCTTAAGGCTTAAGCTACGACTGGCGATGTAGTACGAACAATGAGAACGAGGCAGGTTGTGCGTGGTGCAGTTGCGCAGGCTAGTGCCGCAAGAAGGGAACAGTGGGTTTCCGAAGACAGGGGTACCTTTTTTGGCGGCTCCTTTGAAAGGACTCTATAGTACTTTGGGTACTCCGATTTCGGAAATCCTCAACTCCAAACCTCATACCTCAAGACCACCTGAAGCCCCAACGGCCAAACCGATGATAACATCAATTCCCGATGCTCCCCCTCTCCCCCTAAACCCTAGACCCTCGTAAGACCCTAAACCCTAAACCCTAAACCCTGAACCCTAAACCCGAAACCCCCGCGGCCTCCTCCGGGAGCGGGTCGTTGGGCCCCAGTCCGAGCTGAATCCGCCGGATGCGTTCCCGGGCAGCCTTGAACCTGAGTCTGCCATCAGAATTCAGTGGCTTTTTCGCTTTGTGAGTTATCGGTTATATATATATATATATGTATATATATATATATATGTAGAGAGAGGGGGCCTATTTCGAGGCTTATGTTTTATAGCGTATAGTCAATACATAAAAAAATAAAGAAACATAATACATAAAATACATAAAGAAATATAAATATAAATATAAATATAAATATAAATATGAATATACATATAAATATAAATATGAATATAAATATAAATATAAATATAAATATAAATATAAATATAAATAAATAAATATATATATATATATATATATATATATATATATTCGTTTATATTTATATGTATGTTTGTTTTTCTTTTGGGATCTTATGTTCTGTTATTTTCGGTTCATTTTGGGTTCATCTTGGGCCTTATATTGGGTTTATAGGGTCTGGGGGGGTTCACGGGGTCTAGGCGTGTTTGTGATCTCCTTTTTGCCACCCGCCGAGCTCGCATGCGAACTCTGCGACTACTTCAAACTGCCAGGCAATTCTACAAGCACTGCAGAAACATCTCGTCACTTAAACTCCCAAGGGACACCCTTCGACCAACAAAAGAAATGCACAGAGCACCCCGGAGCCAGAGAAGTGCAGGCGTCCGAGCCTCAAAAAGAAATGTCACTACTGTTAGTAGGATCTCTAAACCCTAAACCCCAAACCCTAAACCCTATAAACCCTAAACCCTCAAACCTAAACCCTGGAGTTCAAACTCTGGTTGGGGTCCGGCGCCCAGAGTGGTCTCCGGACCCGAAAATGAGCTCTGAAGCCTCGCACAAGGTGGCATTTCTGCTCCTCACCCTTGGCCTTCATCACTTGAGAGGGTCTTCGGCTTTGGGTTTAGGGGTTTTGCCCTAAACCCTAAACCCTAAACCCTCAACCAGGGCGTTAGGATGGAGGCCTGGAGTCTCGAGGGGCCGTCCACATGATGCGAGGCAACGTTCTCAAAAGATGTCCAGAAAGGCTTCAAGCAAGAACACAACCACGACATTCTAAGGCTTATAGGGTTTAGGGTTTAGGGCTTACAGGGCTCCGAACTGCGAACCCCTAACCCCCCCAAAACCCCAACAGCCCTGAAAGCTGAAGCCTTGAAGCAGCTTGGCTCTTCGCAAAGAGCTTGCCGCCCTGGAGCTGCTGCTTATATAATGACTTGTCTGGCCCTTGGCATCTGTATGTGCATACTTTATATATCCGCCGAACTCGGCAAGCTGCAAGTGAAGGGCTTCCCCGAGCAGTCACCCTCCGCCCCCCTCCATGCCCCCTAATTACCCCCATGCCTCCCCCCCCCCACCCCCCACCCCAGTCACCCCCTAAAAGACGCTAAACTTTCTTTATCCTGGTTTACAAATTGCGAGCTTTGCGAGCATTTCATCGCTCCCCATGCCCCCTACCCACCCCCCTTTTTGGCGCTTTCCCTGTACCCCTTCACTCGAACCCCTACACCCCACAAACCCAACCCAGCATTGGCCCCATGCCCCGCCCCCCCCCCCCTCCGAGCCCCACCCCACCCTATCCCCGCCTCCAGCCACCCCCGAATCCCCCTCCCCCGCCCCACCCCAGTCACTCCCCCCCCCTCCTCCCCAACCCCCACCCCCCCAAATCCCCCTTTGTTGGCGCTTTTCCTGTACCCCTTCACTCAAAAACGCTCAAGTTTTTTCTTTACAAACCCGACCACCCCTCCGCCCCCCCCCCCCTCCCATGTCCCAGCCACCCCATGCCTCCCTCCCCAACCCCCCCCCCCCCCCCCCCCCCGCCCCAGTCACCGCCCAAAAAACACCAAAGCTTCTTCTTTATCCTGGTTCCCCAGACCCTAAACCCTCGGCCCTGAACCCTAAACCCTGAAGCCTGAAGCCCCTGCCCTTCTACTCTCTCGCTGGAGCCTGGCGCCTTTTTCGGGGTCGGCGGAAGCGGCGTTAGCCCTTATATATATATATATGTATTATACATACATGCATGACCCAGAGTTCCCGATCCGCATATACTATCCCATGGGCCAGTCAAGTGTTGTGTGTGCATTCACGTGGCTCAGTGGAACCGCGTCCGCGAATCCGGCTGTCCGGCTGTCCAAAGAGCATGGTAGGTCTGATCATGTAAGGGGTTTAGGGTTTAGGGTTTAGGGTTTAGGGTTTAGGGTTTAGGGTTTAGGGTAAACTAGGATTCAGGGTTGCAGCCCCCCACCCTAAACCCAAAAATTCCGGGCTTATAGGGCTCAGGAATGAACGGACCTCCGCGGCTCTCTGGGCAAGCCAGCTGACTTGGACCCAAGAATCAAAAAGTTGCCGGTGAAACCCTGAAATCTCATCCGCTCACAGCAGCCAGGTTGTTTTCTGAGGGGTCCGATGGACCTCTGAATGACGAGGGCACTCGGCTCCACACTGATCCTTCGCCTCCGAATGCCCGGGACCCCCCGCTGCACACTCACCCTGACCCGTGGCGACGTCGACCTCCTCAGTTCCTGCGGCTTCGCGTCTGAACCAGAGAACCTCCCCGTGCATTGATCTCGTCGCAGCTTCGACATGAGGGACCTTCAGACTGGTGCGATCCGGAAATCTCAACTCCGAGGACTTCTCCCAAAACTGCCTTGCCAAAGCTACACTACGAAAGCCGATGAAGCAGTAGCCGAGAGTGCAAGTATTCCGGCCCTGCTTCGCGGGAAGATGCAGGTAAAGAAGATGGTTCTCCGTGAAGCCTAGTGCACACACTGCCGACAGAATTTCCTGCGCCCGGATGCGACAGGGAATATTCTTGATCGTGACAGTGTCCGCCGACTCAGGCCAATCCTGTCTGCAAACTGCTGCTTCAGGTTCAGGACGCGGAACTCCCCAAACCTGCAGGCTGTCTCTCAAGCTTGTCGTCAGCCGTTGATGATGCGAGGGTACGGACCTCCCTCCCATACTGGAGGGCTCCGAGGGAGCCAAACCTTGCTCAAACACCGGACTCACGGACGTGAAGTTCACGAAGGGGTTACCTTTGATGCAATGAGGCCTCAGGAGCAAACCCAGAGCATCGACCATAGGCTCAGGTGGCGGAAAACAACTTTAAGGCTTTTAGGCTCTGGGGTTTTATAGGGCTTAGGTTTTTCATTGTGGTTCCGGAGATAGAAGATCCAGGGGGCTAGGATGTAATTCAAGGTGCGCTCCGGAACTGACAGACTGGGGGCCTTTGAGGCATGAGTCGACTTGGGGGGGCTGGCAATATCCGCGCTTGCTGAGCTCACTCTCGCATGAGGCCGGCAAAGGTCAGTAGGTCACATCGCCCGTCTCTCAAACTACCACGCTGTAGCGGATGCCGACTACAAACAGCAAAAGAACACCCAGGATTTCAGGGCCTGGAGGCTACAGAGTTTATAGGGTTGGGGTTTTTGAAGATTTTGGCCATCCACCGACGCCAGCCACACCGCAGGGTAGCAGTTCAGCGATGCAAAATGCCGATGCCCAGCTTCACTTGCAAACAATAAGAGATTCGGCTTTTGGGGGTCAAGCGCCGGCATCCCCACGACTCAAATTCAAGGAATCTGCATGACTAGCTTCACAGATTTGGGTGCCGGTATGGCGTACAGCTTGGCGAGATGTCGATGCGATGTTGCAGGGGTCTCTTGAAATCCGGAGGTGCAAAAAGATCAGAATTCCTGAATTCGATGTCTCTAATTCTAAAAGTATACATATATATATGTATTGATTGATTCATTTATTTGGCTTTATATTTACTCATTTTCCTCGATATAGATACATAAATAAATAAAAAAATATATCTATATATATGCATTTATTTATTTATGTATTTACCTATTGTCTATAATTATTATCTATATGCAAGCCGCCACAGGTCAAGACCTCACCACCTCTTGGGCTCCGGCTCATCTCCTTCGATGGTCGTCGCCAGCCGCAGCAGCCGGGCCTCTCGCCCTCTGGAGGGCAACTGAAGGCCTGGTCTGAAGGGGTTCTAGGGGTTATTGGGGTTATTGGGCCTTAGGGTTGCAGGGTCTAGGGTAATGTGGTCTCCTGATTAGTGTGGACCCCTCCAATAATGAAAAGTTTTCAAAAAATATTCAGGGGACAAAAATTCGGTTGCCCCCCTCCAATAATGAAAAGTTTTTCGGGCATGGGTTTCGGAAGAGAGAAAAAAGAGAACAAGATGAGCATTACTGAGCTTACCTGAGCTTTCCTGAGCTGAATTACCTAAAAGAGGAAGAGGAGAGGAAGAGGAGAGGGAAGAGGAGCGAAAATGAAATGAAGAGGAGCCGGTGGGGGGGGCCCGGGGCCGAAAATTAGTTTGGGGGGGCCCCTTTTTTTGGACATTATTGCCGGGGTGGATTTAGTTTGGGGGGGGGGGGGGGGGGGGCCCCCACACTAATCAGGAGACCACATTAAGAGGGTTATGGTGTTTTGGGGTTATAGGGTGAGAGGAATGTAGGGTTCTAGTGTTTAGGGTTATAGGGTGATAGGGTTGTAGGGTTGTTGGGCTACAGCGCTTTAGGGTTCTACCGTTTGGGGTTAATTACAGGGTTATAGGGCTTTTTTGGCCCCCCGCATAGCTGGACGAACCACTCCGCAGGGGGTTTAGGGTGGCTTCGAGAAAGGGATCAGGACATCGAGACTTCGATCGACATCGAAATGCTCGCAGTCTCCTCCCTCCCTCTCTCCTTTTTTCTTTCTTTCTTTCTTTCTTTGTTTCTTTCTTTCTGCGCACCTAACCGTTCCTAACCCTCTCCCGTTCGAGAGGGACGGCCGTAGGCGTGCGTTACCGGGTGCTACGGAATCTCCCTCCCTCACTCCCTCTCTCTCTCTCTCTATCTCTTGCAGTGTGTGTCGGAACGACAGATTTGAGATGTTCTGGCCGCACACAGGTGTGGCCTGCCCGCCGTGCTGTGAACGACAGGATTATGACTTGCCTCCGCAGAAGGCACCCGAAGCTCGTGCAAAGAGTGCACCAATAGCTGCCAGCAGCCTGAGTCATGCCGATCAGTGAAGACCCATGAAGATGCACATTGGCACTGCTAAAGGCTGCTTTCTAAGCCAACGAATGAACGACCGCACGTGGCAGATATTGCTGTGGTGAAGCTTGCTTACGTGCTCCCAGGCATGTGACACTTGCCTTGTCAGGTATGCTTTAGTGTAGGTCCTATCATCATGAAGCGGGTATGTCTTGGAACAACTGGAACCAAGCAAATAACTACGCCCTTGGCCGAGGCACGCCAGTACCGTCGCTATTCCACGGTTCCGCCTGTGCAAAGCACACAAACCCGCAAAAAACTCATGGGGAGCCCTAACGAATTCCCAAGTGACCATGCTGATTCGGGACGTATTCGACTCGGAGCAACTCGGGGGACATCGGGTAAAAACTGCGCGCCCCCTCAAATGGCTTGGGCTTAAAGGCTTACGTCACTTCGGGCATTTCTTGTGTCATCTACATACTTGGCAAGAGGCCCTGAGATGAAATCTGTAAGCACCGACGATAAGGCTTTGCGTCCCGGAGGTCTCAACGAGAGCCTTCACTCTTGCTCGCGTTGTGGTCGGGCCTGCTTCGCCAGGGACTTCTGGCGTGTATCATCTTTGAAACGCTTTGGACGCCAGCAGGGGCGGCGACAGGGTGCAGGAGCTTGCGAGCCAGCAGGCGGTATCAGGGAAACGTCAATGACAGCATGTTTCCTTCGGGGCGAAGTTCAAGTCAAAAAGGCCTGGCCCACCTCACTTCATGAACTCCGCGATCTACAGTTCCACTCTGTTGAACGAATGTAGGGCGACAGTGTTGACTCACAATGGCTCACACATGCAGCATGTTGTTGAACTCTACTGTAGCAGTGCTAGCGCATTCTTCACCCATGGCCCGCGCCACGGTCGACAGCACAGCAGCAATGTTGGACTTGTCCGTGGTTTCCTGGCTTCGTAAAGGAGTCGGAAACTCAACAAGACTGACTCCCAAGTCACCCACGTGGGCTTGCAAGGAGGACCTGCCCTTCATACCATGCCCGAGCATGTCGCCGAACGGCGAGTGCCGGCGTCCCTTGCAGATTTGCTAGAAAACCCTGTTGTGCCAGGGAAGGCCTGAACCAGTTGCTCTGCCTTCTTGGCTGCCTGAGTATTGCAGTCAAGTTCTTTAGGGGCTTCGGTAAGTCTCTTGATTCGGGCTCGGAAGGTCCAATATGGTACACATCGAACAGGGCTGCACAGGCGTTGCGCATGAAGTCAACAGGTCTGCTGAACACATAAGGCCAGGACTCTCATTGCGGCGGGGAAATTCTCCCGCATTGCCTGTGGGCAATGCGTGGATAGACTAGGCACTCGTCCTGTCCACAAAAAATTCCACGCCCAGCCGGACAAAAAATCCCGCTGGTGGGAAGAGGCGCTTTGGGGCGAGCCTTGGAAAACGGGTGACCGGCCAGTCGGACAAATGAGTCGAAAACAGGATGGACCGAGTCCGAAGACCAATAAGACCGAGTCAGACAATAAAGCAGCACGATTCAGAAAACAAATGCAATGTGCGTCAGAGACGTCAACGGGAAAGCAGAAATGAGCTTGACAATCGAAAACCCTGAACCTGTATAAAGTCCTGAAAGCGTGAGTACCCCACTAAAACCTTGAAATCCTGTGCCCTGAAACCACTGTCAGCCTACATGACCCCCAACCTCATAGTCATAGGCCTTGGAATCATTTGTGTCCGAAGCACAATCCCATGACTTCGAAACCCCCGCAACCTTCTTCAAAGGCACCAAACCCTAAACCCTAAAACCCGAACTCAAAACCCCACAGCACAAACCCCTGAACCCTAAACCTAGCACATCCGATTTCATAAGCTTTTAGGACTTCCAGGGTCTTCGCTGGGGGGCCCCAAACCCTAAAATCCCAGCACATCCAGGGGTTTTCTTGGGGAGGTCCTTTCCTCGTGTCCCAGGCGTGGCGCCAACAACCCTAGCATTTCTCCCTACCCCATTTGATCAAGACTACACCCGGCGGCTGCCGCGAAGCCATGCCTGCAGCTCCGCCACGTCATGCAGAGCTTTGGTCTCCCACCTTCGCAAGAACTTCGTGTTCACAAAACACATGTGGCTGTGGTTGCTGAGCGCGCAAGATTCATACAAGCTCATGGTTGTAAGCACGTCCAACAAGGAAGCATTGACATATGCATGCATCTCTTTAGTGTATTACAGTGGCGGCTTCTTTCTGCCTTTGACAATGGACCGGGCCACCTGTAAATTGCAGTTGTGAATGTTTGAGCAATTGCTGCGGTGCACTTCGCCGCACATGCATAAAAATCACATGTGGTCACTGTACCTGCGGTCCTTCTCCTTTTGGAAGAGGTACTGCGCTTCGGTGGCATCCTGGACCTCTCAGACGGACTTATTCTTAATGACTAGAAACTGTCTTTTTATGGACCCGACGAGCTGTTTTCGTATTTAGGGGACATGTAAACACCAGACATAAAGCTTGTGCCGTTAGGATGGAGGCTTGGGTTGTGCTAGCTCTGCGCATCTACAAGCCTTGCTTAAGGGTGCTGGCTGTTCTTTGCAAGCCCCTCGCCCTCGACCTGAAGATTTGCGAGCCGTGGCCCCGGGCCTAAAAAGCCAAGGCTGCCTCAGACCGCTCTCATTCGACCACTCCCGAATTCCAATGCCGGGGCCCCGCACGGCTTGGCCCAACCTCGGTCTGACATCGGTGTCGTTGAAAGCAGGTTAATTGAAACTCGCAAAATTGTCCAGTCATCTTGTGTTCACTCCACAGCCGCCAGAACCCCAAAAAGAGAGAAGCTCAAAGTTAGCAGATCTGCCGCCAGGCAGCTCCTGGCCCAGCTTGTGCGCGCAGCTCTTCACAAGCAGCGACCGGCCTTTGCAGCTGCAAGGCTTGGACTGCAAGGGCCGACTGCATAAGAGTTTTAGTACCTTAAGGGTAGTTTCATGGGCGCTTAATATGGTCCCAAACCTCTCATAAAGGCAGATCTTTGGGCTTTTTGCGGGTGTTGATGCCGTTATCTCTAACCCAACCATGGCGAGATTACTTACTTGGCCATTCAGAGATGCCCCCAAACGCGACCCAGGCCTTCATCATGTCGAAGGCCATGCTTTCGGAAGATCGCACGAGCCTGCATTCGGATCTCCTCTAAGTTGCTCAACCGTCCGAACATGGATAGAGGGGCCCAGGTATGTGCAGGAAGCAGCTTCCGTTCTGAACCTTGATCTGGCACATGAAGCCTTGTGAAATATCGATGTTGAGATGCTTTCCTTCCGCTCTCGGAGTTACCAAGGGTGTTTTGGTCTAGCGTACGCAGGCAGCGAAGAATCATGACAACACATGCCTCGCCAGAAGAGCGATGTGACTGTGTCTTGTGAAGCAGGGATGCCGTCAGCAGAGATGCAGAAAGTCAAGGCAGCTTGGCTTATGTCTGTACCCGACGGAACGTAGGGCACTGCAGGGCAGAAGTGTGTCTTAGACTTCGGACTGGTGTATAAGACTGAGCCATACTAAACAGAGGTTCCTTTCCCACCTTCAGTGCAAGTCTGAACTGAATCTCACAAGCGCCACATCTGATGGGCAATGGCCTTCTTAGCCTCATCGAGTGCCTGCGATCACAAAGTTGATCAGATCCGGATGTTCAACCGGGGAGTCGTCGGACCACTATGATATCCCATATATATATATATAATGATGTTGAAGCTGCAGCTTCTTCAAAGCATTCGCATGCACGACAACATGCAGTGTACCGGCTATGTGCCTGCACACGCCTCGATCCATGTTTCTTCTCAGCTCTTCCCTTCTGGGATCTGGGCCTAGCCCTAGGGCACTTACTAGCATGTTCCTTCATGCCCTGAAAGCTGAAGCTTATGCCCCCCTCACCCCCCTCCCCCCCCCCCCCCCCCTTGAAAAGAGAAGCGCGTGTGCTTTTTCCTCTGTAGATGACGGTGCATGGGCAGCGCTGCCTATCGGCAAGCCGAAGCTACGTCAGGTGAAATGGCTTCCAAACAGTGTGGTGCTGTCCAATGCAGTTTTGAGGACTGCATGTGGTCAGTTCTCTCCATCATGGCCCCCGTGGCTATCCCAGAATAGAAAGTGGCTGTAGGCTAGCAGGGCCCTGAAACGCGACCCGACTTCTTAACTCACATCATGCATGTCGCTGCATTTGAAGTGTCGGGGTCTCCAGGCAAACTCTAGTGGCGGTCAGAGATCCTCGAGTAGGTCTCGAGGCTGCCGCTCCCCGAGAAAGAACCTTGCAGCTGTGGGGACCCTAAACCCTATAAACCCTAAACATCCCTAAACCCTAAAGGGTGAGCTGCGCATGCTTCGGAATGTGTTCGGCACCGACTGCCGGACTTTGAAACCCTCCCACGCAAAAGGACCATTCGTCTGAATCACTTAACTCCACCATGCCACTTGAGACAAAATATTTTACTTCAAACATCCCCACTTTACAGACTCTGGGGCTGGGCACTCCAGGAAGACTCTGGAGACGGCCACCCAAGGGGACTTTCTGGGAATACATTTCATGGACACTGCAGGGACTCTCTGGGCATACTCTGTGCTTGGACACTCCAGGGAGTCCAGTAACTGGGGAGTCCAGAAACTTTCGGGATGCTGGGAGTTGGGCTCCAGGGCTCTCCAGAAACACGCTGGGGATACTCTGCGGTGGGAGACGGCTTATGGGCGAGGAGTAGACCGGGCGAGGTAAAAGGTTTAGGTTAAAGTCGAACACAACCCCACACCAAGCGTGGCGAACAATGCAGAACTCAGCACATGCATTGCAATCGTCTGTAGAAAACAGTTGATGGTCAGTGGCCAAGCGAGGGCCAGCGTCAGCGCCGCGCCAGTCAGGAAGCCCAGCGAAGCCTTATTCGCGAGCTTCGGGGCATGGCGCATTGCAAGGAAACGGCTCCGCAAACGAACCGGATGAGAGCGCACGCTGGACATTACTGACATGCTGGGACCCTTTTGCGTAAACAGGTCAGTAGCAGATCGTGAAGGCTTATATACTATCTTCAGAACCCGAGAGAAAGCTTCAGTTCAGAGCTGTTTGTTTCCGATTGGAAGCCCCGTTGTTTGGTGAACCCGCGCCGTAATGCTTTTGGGGGCCAGAATCTTTCGCATACATGTTTTGTGAGATTAAGTCGTCTTTTTGTTATTAAGGCTTCGTTGGGTATCTGGTGACGCTCGGCCAGCCCAAAGCATAATTAAAAACCACAAGGTGCTTTAAGGCAACAAATACCAAGTGTGTGCGTGTGTCAGAACCACATCATCACCGCAACGTCCATGCATATCAAATGCGAAATTGTGCGGTATCTGGCGAAATGGTTGCAAGGACTCGGCAATTCAAGCTGCCCATTGCTTCAAGAAGTGCTATGTGGAGCCAGGTGACAAGAACGCCCACGAGGAAAACATCAATTTCTGAGCGCTCAGCGCCCTCGACGTCCTAAGTGCGCACGCGAATGGTGGCGCGTGTTGAGAGGATCTTCGGCATGGGCTTGGGAGCTTGCGCATGCATCGGAGTGACAGGCATACCGCCGAAAGCTGCTTTCTCCAAGACGGAACATATCTCCTTGCTCTCTACATTTTTATTCCGAAACCCTTCGGAAATTTCCGAAGCACCCTAGACCAGGGACCCAACATCCACTCCGAGAGCTGATCGTTGCTACAGGACTGGCAGGCCGGAACCCTGCCAGAACCTCCAAAGTGCGGCTTCCCTGTGCAGCTCAACCGGATTTTTTCTGCTCCAGGGGCCCGGGTTAGCAGCCACTTTGCCACAAAGATCATCAGGAGAGCAATGGTTGTCCTGCACCATGGAGGGGCCGCAACGCTGCTTTACTAGGGTTCTCTTGATGTAGCAAGCCTATACAGAGTCTACAGTATATACCTGAGGAACATGCAGCAGTGGGTCTCCATCCGTGTGGGGGAGAGGATCGCTTCCAAGCCAAGAAAGGAAGCCTACATTTCAGTAAAGAAACCAGAAGACTAATTACCTCCGCTTACCAATCGAAGTTGCTTTAAGTATAAACACGCTGATGAGCCAGGGAGCAATCCCATCTCGACATGGTTCAGCCACGCTTCCCGATATGGGCGGAGGTGCCTGTCACATTGGTGACCCGATCCGACCCCGTGGCCGCCACAACTCTCTGAGTGCAGCCAGAGTGCGTGAACAGAACCTAAGCTGATCAGCCAGGAACATGTGATGCATGCCGGTCCGAAAGCACACCCGAGCAGCTGCCTTCGGGCAGATTCTTCCTACAAATCAAGAAACAAAACCCGTCCAACAACATACATACAAAGTAAGGTAACAAGAAAGTCTTTGTCATCTCGTCAGGACATAACCATAGGCTTCCAGGCTTGGAATGGCGTGGGGGATCATGTCTTCCACAACTCGTGTAGCTAACGCATCGTGAAGGTTCCATGATCTCCACACATAACAAGTCTGGTCTAAACTTTAAATGGCTCTGAGGTTCCAGTGCAAACAGCAGCAGAATGGACGCGGCAGCCAATTGCGCAGCGGGATAGGCGCCGACCTCGAACAAGCACTTGCTTGGGTTGAAGCAGCTGCGAGTTGCAAGAGGTTCAAGGCTTGAGTCTTGAGCATGACTTTAAGAAACCTTAGCCCTAATGGCTGGCTAAGGTCATGCTCCTAGACACAAGCACGCCCTGTCGTCTTGTGATATCTTGTGGTTAAGCGCCCTTCCCTCAGACTCAGAGCTGCTGCCACGATACCGGGAGCAGCACAGGCATCAGTCTCAGCATCATCCTCCGCACCTTGACATCTCTTGGGTGCTGGGTTGAACAATGGAGATGGATGGGCGTGGTTTTGCCCACGTTCCGGGGTGCTGCACGCATTTGTCGATCTCCGCTGGGCTTCATGATAATGTTCTGCTTGCATGTTGCATGATGGTACATGTATAGATGACAGAACTATTTGGGCCTAAGAGACAGCTTGGACTTTGCTTCGAGTTTGTGAGTCTTGCTGGGTTCATGGTGATGGAAGATGCCGGTGTCAACTCCCGATGCAGTCCGAGCACCATTCTCTCAATCTCAGCTGTCGAGCGGTCCGGGACATAGGCACCTCGAAGGTAGGCGACGTGTGGCGGCCTTCAGTTGCAGTGAAACTTTGAGTTTGTTCGCTTCCACAGATGGGCTGTCTCTAACAAGTTTCGTGAGTTGGATCAGGGCACAGCTCCTAAGAACCAGCCCTTCGAGTCTAGGGGTATCACTTTAGGGTGGGCCTCTATCATGTGTTGAGGAAAAGTATTGAAAAAACAGAAAGCAGGCAATGTCAAGACAAGATTGGATTTGCATTAGTCATTAATTTTGTCTGATGCTCCTTTCACACCGAAGGTGGAACGGAATTTGACGTCCTGATAGGTTGACCTGAAGCTGTGTCCCTCCATACCCCTTGAAAACTCAGAGAGTCCACCCTGTCCCGACTGATTGATTGCAGGCGGCGCTGGGGAGTGCTTCGAGACAGCGACATGAAACCAGCCTGCATCGGGAAACCCTTTTTTTTGGACCCGGAGCTCTATCAATCGGGAAACCCTAAACCCTAAACCCTAAACCCTGAACCCTGAACCCTAAACCCTAAACCCTCAACCCATGTCGCGAAAGCTACAGCTGCCCTGGACATGTGGGCTTCTTCAGGCATGCGCTTCGTGAGCTCTGGAATCCTGCCGGCTTTCCTTCCAGCGGGCTTATATATACCCCATTGTGTACGCTACATAGCAGGAATACACGTCAGTGGCGAAACTACGCATCAGGACACAGCAATCCCCAAGTAGACGCTAGAATTTAGGCAAACAGCCAACATGTGTCAAACTGCCGGATTTGCTGCGAGCACGTTTTTGTAGCACTTTCACTGTTTCAACAGCTAATCACAAGGGAGACGCTAGAAACCAACCAACTGAGGAATCCGAATTCGATTAAACCCAAATTGCCGGCGGCGACATTTAGAAGCCTGCACAAAGCCGACTTCGACCGACCAAGAGATACAATCTGGGGAGCGCCGTTCCGATGTGTGTGGCTTTGGGCTGAGTGGCCAGGGGGTAAGGCACTGCCAGCATGCAAAAGAGCACGTAGACGCCGTGTACTGAAGACGAGGCCGACTTCATCAGGAGATATACTCTGGGGATCTCTGCAGAATGCAGTTCCCCAATGTGGACGCCGATCCATAACAACGAGGCCGACTTCGACACAGCAGGAGATATACTCTGGAGAATGCAGTTCCCCAATGTGGACGCCGATTAATGCGCAAATGAATCGAGCGATGCGAGATAAAGCGACTACAAGTAGGAACTGCAAGGGTCTTCACAGGCACTTATGGTTGAAGCAGCTTGCAATACTCCTTGCCATAGGCAGCTTTGACAGCTTTCAGCAAGTGCCCATGCCTGCTTGTACATGTTCTGAGAAAGATCCTGCATGATGTGCCTGCATGCGCCTGCACTGGCCTGATCGTTGACAGTCGTAAGTCGTAGGTCTTACGTGGAGCAGGGGGTCCAGCCTAGTCCGACAGCTGCGAAGCACGTCGAGATCAACCCGCCAAAGAATAAGACCTAGGCGCATTTCGGCACAAGGCTGGCCGGTTTCTAGCGTGCGAGCTGGATCCCTCCAGCTGGATGAGGCGAAGCAGGATCAAATGCCAGCATTTGGAGAGTGACAGCGAAGTTCATCATGCAATGCTCTTCCTGGCAAAACATCCAAGACGTGTCTAAGCACCTACAAAATCTATACATGGGTGAATGGAAAAAGTTCATCACCGCCTGAGATTGCAGTGCTTCTCAACTGATTTTCGACTGTTTGTTTCGCATTTTTAGGCGCATGCATTGCAAGCAGTACCAGCACAGCAAGACTAATGTGACGAATTGGCATCATCGGTGCCACATCTCGCAGATGAGAGCTCATGAGATTCAGCATGGCATCGGCTGAACCCAAGCACTTGCGGTCAGGGGACCCTATTTGGAGGTACTTTCTTATTGATGAAGGAGTCCTGTCCAACGGCTAAGGTACTCCAAGGGGGCCCGATTCTATTCGAACTTTCAGCCCCCATTTACGTTGCCTGCGAGGAGCCCCCATGATGATGCTGAAGCCTGTCGGCAACGCTGGCAGGAACACTTGCCTGAGATGACGACATGCAGTGTTTGCGGGTGCCGGTCCTTCGGCCCTGTTCCCTTCTGGCTCTGTAAGACTCAGTAATATACAAAGGGCACTTGAAAGCAAACAGCCGAAGCAACACCAAATTGAGCTTCGTCTTGCCCAAGCCACGAGGGGTCTTCCGTAGCTGGAACAGCCACCAAGAACCTCACAGAAGGGCCAACCAGCCCAAGATACTCAGCAACCCCATTCATGGAAGCTGCACCAAATTCTCAAACAGGAACCCCTTTTTCCATCTGGGCTGGGACGGGATGCCGGGTAGAGTACTTCAGAAGCATGCCCGTCCACTCCCTTTGCAACCAATCCCATGTTCAAGGCTTGAGGCTTCATGCTGGACTGTGCCAAAGGAGCTTTCCCAGGTTTGCAGCAAAGCCAGGTAGGAAGCAGTTGCTGCCTTGGGTCGGGTCAGGCCCAGAGACAAATCAACTCTGAAAGCTGCGATTTCGACTTCCTGGATCCCTCATCAACTCGGCAAGCCCAAAGTAAGCCAATGTGAGTCCAGGTTCCTGCCACCAGTGCAAGCTTCGGGTCTCGCACGCCCAGGCACAACATCCTGAGCGAAGCGAAAGCACATGGAAGTTGCTTCCGGGTTGTTACCACCTGCCCAGGAGCAGCCCTCGATCCTTGCAATCAGGCGAAGGAAGCCACAGCGCTATAATTAGACCGATCTTAACTTTGAGAGGCCTTGGGCATTGTTCACCCGCTCAAGATAGCGATAGCGCCTCCTTGTCCAACGCTTTCGACATACGACCCTTCGTTGCGCGATGGTCCTCTAGCGTCTCGTATACACGCCTGCTCAGCCTCACAATAGTTTCGTGCCACGATACCACCATCAGAACTGTGACGTTGCATCCCAGGCTCAAGAGCATTGGCAACACAGTGGAGAGGACGCTGGCTGTCCACATTGATGATGCTAAGCCAGCAGAGGTCAGCAGGCATTGGAAAGGGGTCAAGCCAATGTCTGCCTGGCCAGGTCGCGTTCCCAAAATTTGGAAGGGCAGGGGGGGGGGGGGGGGGGGGGGTCTAGGGATTTTGGTGAGCCATCATACCGTGTCATGTTGCAGGGATTGAAGGAGGATTGGGGGGGGGGGGGGGGGGGGGGGGGGGGGGGGTGGGGGGGGGGGGGGGGGGGGGGGGGGGGGGGGGGGGGGGGGGGAGGCAGAGAATTGCAAGCAGTAAACCCGCATGCCTGGGACCAGGCCAGAATCAGCTGCACTCCCTCCAGCATGCTGGCCGCAGTCCTCGCTGTGGAGCACTCTGAAAGTCGAAAAGGAGCTCTCATGGCACTTATCACCTAATTTGAGGTCGTACTGCGCTATTCTTAAGGGCTTGCAGGTGGGCTATGACTACAGATACAGGATCATTGGGGTTACTATTTCATATACGAGTACCAGCTAAAGTGTGAAGTTCTGTGTCCATGAGGGGAGTAAAAATCACCGAGGACAAGGAGCATCTCCAACGGCTGTAAGACTTGCTCCGGATTTCAGATGGCAGAAGATTTTAAAATGCTGGCAGGGATCCGAGCCAACAGGCGCTAATCAGGGGGCTGCACTTTATGCTGGCTGCGCCGCTGTCTGCGCAGCAACCGGAAAGGCAGCAATCAAAGAGCACAACATCTCATGGGCTGCCGAGACACTCATTCTCGCGCGCGCTCGCCGTTTCTGCAGCAGCTGCAACTGCTATGAGACTCGCAGCGCTGAAAGCCTCCCACTGCCCGAAATGCTACCAGAGGCTTCAGCTCTGCCGGATGCAAGTTACAGGTGGGGCGGTGGACCTGAGAGTTTTCGACTTGACTCTCTTTGATGCTTGCGCATTGGGTGCAGGACCAATGCCTACGGCTTGGCTTCGGAAGGGAGAAGTTGAAGGAGGCTTCACAATTGGGATAGAGATAGCATGCCTACGTCTACTCAAACCCAGTGAAGCTCAGGATCACGCCATGAGCTGGTTGAGCAGGATGCTGCTGGTTGTCGTCTCCTCACCATCCTTCTTGCTGAAGCCTTCCCATCTAGGCTCCAAGGCTTGCAACTTGCAAATGGTGATCCCAAGACAGGCAAAGCTCCTCAGCAAAGGCGAACATGAGACCCTCAAACCGCCGGATCAAAACTAAGCTTGCCAGAAAAGCTCTCGTCATGGCTGAGCTCAGTGGCAGTAATGGTGCCCCGGGCCTCCCAAAAAAGCGAGGGTGAAGATGAGAAGCATTTTGGCCAGGAAGTACCCTAGCTGCACGGCAACAGTCGTCTGGCCTCAGGGCCGGCAGAAATTTCACAAGGTGGGCTTCATAGGCCTGCGAGTATCAGCCGGTATAAGCCTATATGAACCGATCATTTCTCAAGGCTCGCCGGCACATCGGCTTGTCGGCTGAATATCGGTGTGTTGGCTTACGGGCTTCTCGGCCGCAGCAGAATTACAAAACCAAGTTTGCGATCGCAGTGGTCTGTGGCTTCGCCTAGAGTTGGTCGAGCCTCGGGCTGTCATCGCTAAGAACTGCGACACATCTAGCAAGCGTTCAAGCATTAGTATGATTATTATTCGTATTGACCTTGTAGAATCGTAGAATTATCATGATTATTCTTCTTCTGATTGTTGTGATTTTATAGTTTTTTATCATTAACAGACAGGCCACCCACGCCGCACTTGGTGCAGGAAAGGCTTTGGCCATCAGCGGCAGCGTGGGTCGCAGAATTACACTCCAGGCAGCCGTCGCCAGCATAGCCTTCCTCAATTCAGGGTTCAGGGCTGAGGGTTTATAGGGCTTATAGGGTTTATGGGGTTTATAACAGGGTTTATAGGGTTTATAGGGTTTATAGGGCTTATAGGGTTTATAGGGTTTGTAGGGCTTATAGGGTTTATAGGGTTTATAGGGTTTACAGGGTTTATAGGGTTTATAGGGTTTACAGGGCTTATAGGGTTTATAGGGTTTATAGGGTTTACAGGGTTTATAGGGTTTATAGGGTTTGCAGGGTTTATAGGGTTTACAGGATTTATAGGGTTTACAGGGTTTACCGGGTTTATAGGGTTTATAGGGTTTATAAGGTTATAGGTTTACAGGGTTTACCGGGTTTATGGGGTTTAGGGTGTGTCATGCGGGCTTGGGGCGGAGGGCTTTGGTTCTTGTACTCGGGCTCGTACATGGTACTTGCGACATCTTGCAAGCAGGGCAAAAGGCAAAAAAAAAAAAAAAGAAGGCCGTTGGCGCAGGACAGGACCGTCATTGATGAACTGATGAACCATGGCTTCAGCGAAAGCCCCTGTTTTGCATGCGCATAGCACATAGTGCTGCACGCAACCCCTGAACCAGGATCCCAAGCAAGCACAGGCGAGTTGCCGCACACATGGACAGGTGCTCGTCCGGCAAAGATCTTCCAGGGCAGGCTTTCCTCAGTACTTCGCAAGGGAAAACACCCTCCCCCAAATTGCACGAGCAAAGGCCCAATCCATTAACCAACTGGCTCAAAGACTTGATGTATGCCTTGTATATGGGCTGGGTCAGAGGCGTTCCAACCGTAAAAGAGTCTAAGTCTAAAAAAAGAAGCGCCCTTCGACCCAAGATTCGGCGCGGCACAGCGCCGGGGCGGGCTAAGGTCATTGATGTTGGAGCGAATGGCAACCATGTAGCCAGGCAGCATTTTGACCTAAGACATGTAAAAAACCCCGAGCCTGCATCATCAGTCTGGGCCCGGCAGTTTCACTATGTTTCACTCGTCATGCAGAATTGGGCACTTTCTACTGGGCAGGCTGCTTCCACGGGCAAGGAGAGCACAACGCGAGAAGCGCTTCCAAGTTGTTTGGGCTCTGTCAAAAAAGGAAGGCATCAACAAACACACATACCGGCTCTCATCTGAAGGAAGACCCGATCAGGCTGGCAGATCTCAGCACCGGCTGGGCACGGGCGGCAGGCCTCGCTCAGTGGCTGACAGCTTTCCAACTGAGTATCAGGCGATTATTGTACATTGTACTGCAGTTGTTGGGGATGCTCTTGACATGGAGTACATACGAGTATCAACAATTCTGTGCCAACGACTGCGCCCGAGCAAACCAGAACGCCTCAAAAAACACCAAGTGCCTTTGACTGCTCACTACGCGTGCATGCTACGCGGCTACTACGCACCGTAAATTTAGAGCCAGGTGTTCACAGCCGTGCGCCTCCGACATAGCGTGCATGAGCTGCATGAAGCCTCGGAGTAGGCTGGCAGCTTGTAAGTGTGGCGTTGCAAGTTGAGCCTCCTTCGGGTGTGGTATCCGATCGTGGGTCAGACAGCAGCCTTTGTAACTGAATCATACAGCCGAGACATTGCTCCCGACGATTCGAAAGCCTGCGCTTGTGGCCTGTGATTGCCAGTGACTCTGCAAACAGCAGAACGGATTGCAGCGGCAAGATAGCCCTGAAGAGCCTCAACAGCCTGCATGAACAAGCCAGCCAAGAAGAACTCCAAACATGGAATTCCGAGGCTGAGACCTTGGGGACATTTCTGGCAGCCTGCCGAGTCTCAGGGTCCGGATGCTCCGTTGATCCGTTTAGGGAGGATGGGGTGGATAGGGGTGTTAGGGGCGGGGCCAGAGGGGAAAAGAACACAAGGCCTCGCAGTGGAATGGTTTTGCAACAACAATGGCAAATACACATTCAAGGCTCCGAGTCATGTCGTCATGTCTCTCGAGCCTATCATGGGCTTCTCTTCCGTGGTGAGGTTGACGACCCCAGTGCCCTGCGGGCACAGTGGCGGCGGCACCTGTCTACACTTCATTGCGGGCTTCGGGGGACTTCAGGTGATTGAGGGCATTTATAACATAAAACACCATGCCCGGGATTTTGACGCACAACGCAATGCCTTCAAAGATCTGGCGGTGAACTGGCAGCCATCGGCGACCAGTGTGCAGTTTGGCGGCTGCGCGACCACAAGCTCCCTGCGAGCTTCAAGGCGGGTTTGAGGCTTGTAAGGTTTCGCCTCTCACGCTAGCAGAAGCAGGCGAGGCTCCAGTAGGTTCCACTCCGCTTATAAGGTTTAGGGTTTAAGGTCTAGGGCTTGGAAGCTACTGTAAGGCTTCTAGTCTGCGAGGGACGCCAGACATTGAGGTGTAGAGAAAAGGTACCCGGTGTTGCAGGGGCACCTGCCCCACCCTGAGCCACAGCCTTGTACCTGGAAGTGCCTTACTGGAAGCGTTGGCGGTTGAGGCTATCAAGCTGCACTGCCATTGTGGCTCGCCTTGCCAGGACCTGAAACGGATGCTGCAATGAGCTCCTGAGTTGAGCATCTGAAGTTTAATTTTGCTTCCAGGGACGTGTGGTGGCTCACTAACTCTCAAAGCAGCCCGAGAGAACTGTCTTTGTAGCTGCGAATGTGAACTTGCCTGCTGCTTTTGGGAGGTCTGTTGTACGAGGGGGAGGGCATCATGCCGGGAATCGCGATGGACACATTCTCCATGGACAAATTGCCGCGCACGGCCACAGAGATTTCACCTGAGCCAGGTACTAGTGTCATGCTTAATGACGATGACACACTGCACATTCCACTGGTTATGGTTGTTGGCACAAGTAACACAAGAGTAGAAGGTATGGGTGTGGGAATATAAAAGTTGTCACTGACTTGCAATGGGAACGTGCACATCCTTGAGGTGAGGTGCTGAGAATGGTGGTATCGATAAGCGCAGGTGCTGCCAGCTTTGTCGGTGAAGTGGAGTACCTTAGTGGACATGAAATGTCGCATGGGAACGAGCGCACCCGCGCTATGGCCCAAGGGCTACGTTTGCGGAACGTTTGTGCAGTACCCGGCTTAAGGCTTGAGGGCACGGCAGCAAGGCTGTCTCAGCACTTACGAGCAGTAGGAGCGGGAAGTCTGACGACAACAAGTGTCGATCGGCATCACTCAGCCGCGCATGGCCGGACAGTCAGCTGAACTCCTCAAACCAAAAACTACATCAACCTAAAAACTCAAACTAATCGAAAGCCTTCAAGGTACACTGCCAAGACACAGTGCACCACCGCTCATGCCAGCAACGCATTGCCTCACGACTTCAATCCAGGATTCAAAGGACATTGTTGTTGAACAACATGCTTTGACCAGAGTATGCTCTCACATCAGAGAGCGGTGGGTGGAATGCTGAGAGCACACACGCAGACACCCACGCAGAGACAAGTAAGCAAAAGAGAAAGAACACAGCAGCCCACACCCGGACCATAGGGATCAAGCACATCACTAGCACATCTCCATACACTTCTTTGGGGATCTTCAGGGAACCTGGACGCAAACGCAGTCAGGGCTCTTCCCAACCCCCCCCAAGAACACATCAGCACAATTCAAAGAAACGATCCGCAGCTCAGGGACCGAAACAAGGTCTGCCCCTCCAGCTTGACGGAGTTGGAGCCACGGGAGAGGACACCTATGCCACCTGTGCAGGGGTCCCTGCATGGTGTCTGTCCGAATATTCGGTTCCTTGCACTTGGTGCTGCCAGGTAATGCGCGAGATTCCTTCACCTACAACCAAGGTGTCCCCATGCGACGCGGGATCTGGCTTGGATGGGGCCGAAATCGTCAGAGACTCTGACTCTATTTGTCTATTTGTCAAGCCTACAAAGTGGCTACAGTCATCAACATCCAGGATCAACTTCAAAATCAGTGCCTGACAACCCCCCATGCATTGGAAAACACCCTAAACCCTAACCCCTATACCATCACTGAGGCACGGGTGCAAGATCCTGAGGGGTACTGTGTGCCTCCGACACCGTCTGTCGAGCAGCCGTCGAATGACATCGTGCCGGATAGCTGCTCGACGCTACCATCCTAGGCCCAGCAACCCTAGCAGAAAACTTTTGCGACATGCTGTCAAGATGTGTACATGAGATTTGGGCGAATGTTGCACCCGCAATATTCTAGGGGGACGCTATTACGAAAAGTTTTTCGGCTATTCAGGACCTTTGCCCTTTGTTTTGGGGGTACACGAGAATGAAAAGCTTTCGGGCCGTGACTGTTTTGTTTAATGGTTGTTGAGGTCCAAGTTCTTAGTTTGAGATCTGGTTCCAAAACCCTCAATCTCCTGACCCCTTCCCTGCCTGACTGTTTGGTTTTTGTTTATTCAGGGTCCTCGACTGTTTGGGGGGGGGGGGGGGGGGGGGGGGGGGGGGGGGAGGGGGGGGGGGCGGGGGGGGGGGTGGGGTGGGGGGGGGGGGAGGGGGGTTAAGCTTATAAAGCAGGTCCAATCTTACCTAAAAGCTAGACCGCACCCGGAGTAACACGCGGCACAACCCAGCTCAGTTTCGAGTGAGCCGGGTTGGCCGAAAGGGGCTGGCGGGGGGGGGGGGGGGTGGGGGGGGGGGGGGGGGGGGGGGAAAACATTTCAAGTCGTCCGACGCCGCTGAACCAAACTAGACAAACATCCCTGACCCTGTTAACCCTCGAGCTTCTGGACCCAAAGCCACAACCGCCCCCAAAAACCTCCGTACGACACGTCCAGAAAACGAGTTGCGAAGACTGTCTGTCGGCTATCATCATATTGTAGGTCTTCTGTGGCTTGGCAAGGCATGTTTCGAGCCTATAGCACATGGCAGTGGGTCAAAATTCGGGTTGTCGCGGGGGGTCCCCCACCCCCTCTGTTACAAGCCTTGTCGCGGGCAGGTTGTTTCATACGTTTGTCGCGCCGCTATTTTGAACCCAATTTTCTTATTTGGGTTTTGTAAGGGTTTAGGGTAAAGGGCTTAGGTTTAGGGTTGGGGTTTCGGATGAAGGGTTTAGGGACCGCAGGGATTTTACCGGAGAGCCATTAAATCCTGAACCCTGTAAATATAAACCCTGGGCTTCTCGTTCAAGGTTGTCCTACGGATGGGCACCTGCCGGCTCGAGCAGTCGCGCGGGTTGTCGCGGGTATGTCGCGCCCTGTCGCAGGCCTTGTCGCGGACTGAGAGTGAAAGTTGCTGCAGACACGCATCAAGTTCGCATCGAGATTGGCAATGAGAAAATTCAATGGTATTGCTGTCTTGTCGGAAGGGGGGGGGGTTGTAGCCTTGTCGCGGGAGGGGGTTGTCGCGGACGCGGCCCGTCTGTTACAAACCTTTGTCGCGGAGGGGCCCCCCGGTGCCTGTTACAAGCCCGGAAAAAAAACTCACAGCCACATGCTGTCGTGCCTGTCTATTCATCTTTGTTTGGGGGGTGGTCGTCGTCCTTTGCACCTAGCCAGACCCCAAACACAGGCTTGCGTGTGTGAATTTCGGGACAAGTATCCTGATTCCTGAGTCTGGAGCGGCTTCCGAGCATATGCACATGCTCGGTGCCTGTGTATTCATTTTACGGGTGGCGGTCGTCCTTTGCAACTACCCACACCCCCGTGTCTGTCTGTTTTGGGACTTTGAACTGATAATGCTTGTTCGAGCCTGTGCAAAAAATGCTGCTCGATTCTTCAAGGCGTTCCGACAAGCAACGAAAGGCGAAGTGGGGGAGAAGGGGGGGGAGAGGGGGGGGGGGGGGCAAAGATTGGTAGAATCAAATTTTTAGGGGGCGGCGGGGGGCCCCCTCCCCCAGCCCAGCCCATTGCCTAATTGATTTTCATACCAGCTAAGGCCCGGGGTCGGTTGTTGACCCACCTGAACATTGGAGAGAGAGGTTTGTAGACGACGACTCTCGCAAGCTTCTAGGAGCTAGCTTTCGTGATTTTGCAGCCCTAGGTGTGTCACTACGATGTCCAGTGGCACGTGCATGCGCGTTGCAGCGCACCACTGTGCCAAGGCACTTGCACACTGACCGCGCCGCCCGCCTGGCCAGCGTGACAGAAACCTCGGTTCAAATTTCAAAGAACTAACTCAGAATCTTCATGACTTTTGCAATAAGGCCCTCAAAATGACAAGCTAAAGTTCATGACAGTTCATGACTAAACATGGCAAGCTTCTGTAATGATAGGAGCTCTAAAATGCAGATTTTCTCAAGAAGAAGCGTTTCTTGGCTGAGCTGGAGGAGACCAAGTCTGGCTGGTCGCTTGCAGGATCACGATAAGGGTTACCGGATTACAGTTTGGGATGTTCCCCCCTAGACTAACAGTCCTCAATAGGAATGAAAATAGGGGGTACTTTAATTAATCCCCAATTAAGGCCTGTTAGTATGAGGGGGAACATCTCAAGTTACCGTCCTGAATGTCCAACACTGACCGCGCTTGACGGGAGACTGATGTCAAGCGTGCCGCTCTTCTGAACCAAGCTGCCGTTCCTTGCTGGCACAGCAACAGTTTGGTTTGAAACGCGGTGGGACCCTCTGAATTATTTGGGATAGCAACCCCTGTAGGTGTGTGTGAAGCCCGAAGGCCTGGGACCTTTCATCTAGAATGTAGAGACAACCGCTTTCGGTTCGGCAACGCTTGTTGGTCTGCAGCTCTGTCAAAAGTGGACCCTTGACAGCCTCGAACACTCCAGGCACCCCTGTTTAAAGTGTTTAGACGCCTGCAAGGACATTTGGGGTTCAGCTTAAGGCCTATGAACCCCCGACCCTCGCGGCCTAAAGCCCGGCTCCAAGGATTTAGAGGTTAGGGAGGTGAATTCGAGCTGGCAGGCGCAGGGCTTTTGTTGTAAAGGTTGGCTGGATTTGTGGTCCCGGGCATGCCCTTGACATGAGCGCTTTAGAGTCTCCAGCCGCCCACTCCATCCGTTTTGAAGCGTCGGAGGCCGGCACACGTACTGCGTAGATCTGCGCTGTAAAGGAACTATAGCAAGCAAGAGGTACAAAACAGTGGCCAAGGTATCCGGCTCTGCTATTCTGCTGAAGGTCTGCAGTCCAATGCCTCCAGCACGCATCTGCGCAGTGCTGTTCCTTAGCTTTGCAGGAAGCTCGCATCATCTACTCGGGCATGGCCTTGCCACCATTGATTCGGTGAACTATGTCTCATCAAAACCGCACAAAGCTGCTGGCCGCACGAATCTTGCAGCCAGCCTTAATCAGGATATCCTGTAGGTCTACCTCCTCGCCTTAAAATCGCAAGCCGGGCTCTGCAAGTAGGAGTTCCAATTCACAGTCCATATAGCCGAACACACCTGAGGTGTTTACTTGCGGGCTCAGCGTCTTGTTTTTTGGTTACCTAGGCCCTGTGGGAATCTGGGGTTCAAAGCGGTTGGCCAGGCTAGCCCATGCCGAGCATCTTTAGCCTCACGACTCCACTGGTCTGAATAAAGTCCCCGTTGAGAACCATGATGCCTCGCAGGGCCAGGTTGAACGGGCCCGGCACAAACCCTTGCCACTTTGAGCCCTGACAGCAGTCCACGGAACAGGATCCTTATCATCGATAAAACGATCGATACTGTACGGGCTCGATATGGTAAGGGCTCAGTACGCGCTAAGCCATGACTGACATTCTGCAACTTGTGAACGACAGCTGAGCTGCACACTACACACCCTTCACTCTGGATCCCCCTGCGCAACCTTTCCAAAACCATTCAGCCAAGCCATTAGGACTAATGGATTTTGGGCCTCCTTCGGGCTACACAGCAAACCCAAAGCCACGGGAGCATGCTCCAAGCAAGCCCGAGGCCTGCGCCGCTACCTTCAGTCGTGCAGCTGTCGATGCTGATGGTGCCTCCAAATGTTCTTCCCAATAAATCGCTGTGACTGATGAGTTTTCATACAAATCCACCTCCGTGGGTGGGGTCGGGGCATAAAGGGTGAACGCAGTCAGCGTGCTACACGGCATGCGCTGTGACAGAGGGGGCTCTTGTGACTTTGTATTCCCAAGGACACCTTTGGCTGGCGAAGGCAAGCAAGACAGAATTGACTTTGCTTGCGTTTGGGAACCTTTCTCCCCTTGGTTGCAACTTCGAAGTGGTCTGATGTAGGTCCCGGCCCGTTACGAGTACCTCCCCAGCCCAAGCTGTCTCACTGTCAGGTCTTCAAAGTGTGACCCTACATGTACACAAAACAGCAGAATGCCCGAAGGTCTGGAGTCCTTGAACCGAAAGGCCTGAAGCTTCAGGCCTGGAACTTCCAACCGTCCGAGTCCCAAAATTGCCGGAAGCGGGTTCTATATCAGTTCTTTTCAAAACCCATCTGCAAGACTCTTTTAAAGGAAAAGGTTAGAAGGCCTCAGCCCCCTCTAAACCCAAGCCCAAACCCTGTTAACGGGATACATTCGAAGCTTTCTTGGGGGCCTTCAGTGTTGATCCTGAAGCCCGAGCCCCCCAAATAAAAGTCAGCCTTTTTTAAGGGAACTATTTGTTGGAAGGGGGGGGGAGGGAGGAGGGGCAAACATCAAGCCGAGCACAACATCAATCCGAGCCTTGCGTTTCTGGGTTTCGTGTGATAAGGAGAGAACGAGGCCAACTCAGGTTAAGGGGTTTAGACTAGTTTAGATATAAGGAGGGACTCCTAGGAGAGACCCTTATTCTTGTTCCCCTGTATAACCCGTATATATACCTTATACTCCATTAGTCCCTTGATCAGGAACTCAGGCGGGCCCGTCGCCTCCTTTCTGGATAAGGTGGGCATCTGCTAGGTGCAGCGCCCCTCCACCGACCATGCTCGGGTCCAGACCTGCCGCAAGCTTCTACTAACTGCTGGACAAGAGCCCCGTAGCCCTCCGTGAATCTCGGTCCGAGACGCTTCCTGAAGCGCCCTAAACCCTAAACCCCAAACCCCAAACCCCAAACCCCAACCCTAGCTGCTGTTTGAACCAAATCGTGCCTCTTGACTCGAAGAAGGAGAAGTTGCTGCCGGTGCCGCACTGTTGGAACCTTGAGCCAGCAGTCTAGTAAGTTGCCAGAGTTACGTCATCTGCACCTTGGGATGTTTTTTATTATACTAACAGTCCTTAATGATTCTAGTACCCCCCCCCCATGATCATCCCTAACTATTCGCAGGATTGTGACTAGCAGGGGGAACATCCCAATCTACACCTGTGAGAAAGGGCCGAAGGAAAAAATGTACTGGAAAAAGCACTGGAACTCCAACAGACCTTTCAGCTGCGTGAGGCTTCCGTCAGCCACATACCTGAGGGCGGCATGTGCCGTGGGGCCATTGTCCGAACGATCTGAGATCGACACGTGGTAGCCCTAGTTACTGCTTGGGCTGTCTTTGCCTGGCTTGCAAGGGCCTACATCACCAAGAGCTACTAGACTTTGGCGGATCTCAGGTAAACGCCGCCAATAGCCCCCGCTCCATGGTGGTGCTAGAAACATTTCCATACGACGAGGTGCACGGCCCCACCAGTCTCTGTAGAAAAGCACTGGGTGAATGCCATGATTCCACCCTCCTGGGTGACAGAACCTGAATCGGCAAGGAAGGCTCAGACTGTTGGACTGCTGGGCAGTTTTCTCATGCGCATGGTTATCTGCTAACCCACCCGGCTCTGTTCAGACTTAGGACCTTCACGGAACATGGTTTTCGGACATGAATGGAAGACCCTGTCCGTTCTCCACGGTTGTGGTCGAGGTTGTCACACCAACTGCCGCATTCCTGCTGGTACACCCTGAGGCACCTTCAAGTACTCACGTATTCATGCCAGAGCTCGCGCATGATCCGTCAAATCTCGCACGACACAAAAAAGCCGATCTTTGCACAACATGATGACTGCAGGCAGGTTGAGAATGAGCCTAGAGGCCCCGCACGCCAAGTGCGCCGCCAAACCCCGGCGCGGTGCAGTTGTAGAACCTGGCAGAACCAATGGGACCAAGGTGTGCAGTAGAGGCATTAGCAAAGCAGGTGGCATCGCATTTGGAGCATGTCAAGCATTGCTGCTAGGGGGAATGCGGGTTGACTGTGGAAGGAGTGAGATCTTCAGGGGGCAAGAAGAAGTTCCGTATCGTTCGCATAAGCTGTGGAAATGCCATAGTTGTCCGGCCTCTATAGTCGGACATTTCATGAGGATATAAGTGTGTTGTGCTAGTCGAAGCACGCTTGCGCGTGCAGGGCACGTCTCTGCAGGACCACTGCAGAGACTTATGTGGATCCCCGATCTCAAGCTCGGAGCCCCGGAGAACAAGCGACCAAGTCCAAGGATGCTCCTGACATCCGGAGATCAGCCCTCTTATTGCCAGGCGAAGAGCAAGAGCTGGCCAGCAGTCTGGCGCAGAATGCCCCTGGTGATGCCCAAGCCCCCGAAGCTGCTGTATTGGCCCGCGTGGCAGCCCTTAGTTGGAGGTTTTCAACAAATTGCCTGGGTTAGAGAGAGGGCACCATAACAACTTCAGAAAGACTACACTCACTTTCGAGGCTTTCCGCCGAGCCCACGGTGAAAATCCCCTATAATTTTCGACAGCACGAAGACTGGATGCTGTCAAGGGTCGCTAAACAACATGCTTCCACCGGTCTGCACAACGCCTTGGTGAAGCGGGCAGCAGGCCCTCTCAGAGAGCCCAGCATTTTCTGGCACAACAGCCACAACGGCGACAACACAATACCATCAACAACGACGACTCAATCGGCTCCGAAACTTCCCATCTTACGTATGAGCCACGCGACGCATGCCTGGATTTTTGCGACTTCAACCCAACGCTCAGAGTGCGCGGAAGACCCGGCAAAGAGAAGCCAGCAAGAGATTTCCGGTAAGACCAGACAAGGGGCTGCCAACCAACACCACGACACATCCTCCGTCTCCTGATGCTACGACGACGTTGTCCTCGAAGACCATCTTTCCGCCAAGCTGATTCAGGTTGCCTTGGATGAGCACTGAACGAGCACTAGAGACATCGTCTCTGCCGCTGAGGGCCATACTTGGCTAACCGAAGACATTTCAGGAGTTACACGGCGCAGTTGCACGAATTCAACCATTCAGTGCTTGTCAGCGCGACTTCCACCAACAACAACATCGAAATCATGGAAGCGTGATGGAAGGTAGATTTGTCAGAAAGGTGCGGTCAGAATACAAGAATACGACTCCCCTATACGGTTTGCAGTATCACACTGCTGGCACACGACCGGGATTGGACAAGTCCTGTGCGCGCTAAACGTGTGGCCGGCCGAAGTTAGCTATGCTTCTTAAACCGCCAGGACATCCAAGACCACATCTGCCTATGCAAGACGCGCAGAAACCCACACACGATCAGCCACGATCAAAAACCCGATGACAGCAGTGCTGAGAAGCCGGCCTTCTCCAATTGCCAGCGCTGCACCGCCCAACTGCATTTGAGGGTTAGGCCGTTCGGGTTCGGGAACACTGCTAGCCTCAGGGTCTGGGTGGTCATCTGGTATGTGCCACGTCCAGCGCCAATGGCGTGGGGGTTGTAAAGTGTGCGCCCCTAAAGAATCTGGACACATGAATAACTATTACACATACTCGATATATATATATATATACATATATATATATATATTAAACAAAATGGCCTGTACATATACATCAAAAATCTTGCATTGCATATGCATATGTGTGCATGACTGCCCCCATTTTCTGGGGCCCACAGTGTGAACCTTAGAATACTTGCTGCTTCCCCGCCCCCCCCCCCCGGGCATCGTCTGAGCAAGCAGCATGACAAACAGGGTCTTTCACAGAAACCAGGCTTTTGTCACACGAGATGTCACGCCCTAAAGGACAATGGACAACAGACGCTCCGTGTGGAAATCAGCTATTTTTTCAATCTTCCTCAGATGCCCCAGGAGCTTAACATGGGGGGTTTACGAAACTAAGGGACCCCAAATAGTAGGATCCCCTGTTAAGAAGGACCCCAAGAAGGTACCCCCTAATTTCGGAAACCCTTTACATAGCCCTGAGCCCTTGAGTGAAGCCAGGGGCGCCTGAGACCGGCAAGATTGGAGTACCAGGGCTCCCCCGGTCTGCTCCACGTCGCCATGAAACACATAGATGCCGCCCCCGTACTCGGTGGCTTCAGGGTTTTACACGAGCAATGGAGAGCTCAAAGGAACAGAAGTCAGCCACCGACTGGGTCAGCATTTCGCGCAGAATCGGAAGGCTCCGCAAGTCAGAGCAGCATCGAACAGTGCTAAAATGGGCAGCTTGACCCTGCTTCTTTGTTTGCCGCATCACATTCACGATCCCTCCAGTCCGAGGCTTTGCAATCGAAGTGGCATGTTGTGGCTAGAAAGAAGCTTGAAGCCCCCAAGGTTAGTGCGCTAGAGTTTGCGGCCATGAATGCCGGAAAAGCTAGGTGGGGCCTGCGCAGTACCCCGTGCTGAATAAGTCGGCTCTGGCTGTGGGGCTTTGCCCACAAAGTATTTTTGATTGATTCCCTTGGCCGTGTGTTTGTTCAGAACCAGCTTGACTGCAGCACTGCGAAATCAACAGCAGCCCAAAAAAAGAGGGCATGCTGCACAGTTGAGCAGAGGGGCCATGCCGGAAGTTCCAGTGGACCTCGCCAAGATCGTGCCTTTCGACTGTCTGAGGCCTCAAACAACGAAGGAAGGTGGTGCGCAGAGTTTACAGTCTTGCAAAAGGCGCGAGCCCTCATCAGCCTCAAGAACCACATTCCTCCTGGTGCCTTCAGGTTTCACCCTTCTACAATGGTTCCGGGGCTTCGCGTTGGCTGCCGCTGGGGTTTGGGAGTGTGTGTGTGTGCGACGATTTTGTTTGTTGGTTGTGCAGGCTTCGCGGCTTGAAGATTGAAGTTTTTTGGGGCTGCGACGTCCGACGTCGCTGTGACGTTAGGATTTGGGAGTGCCAGCCAATTGCAATTGTCCATGCATGGCATCCAGAATTTCGTGTGCTTCTCCGGCTGAGGATCTACCATTGTCAATGTAGAGTCCACCACCACTAGCACCCGACCAGCACATGCGAAGCTGAAGGTAGCCGCCCTTCTGGATGAAGTCGCCTGTGCTGAAAGCGATGTGCGCTGCGTGCACATGTGCGTTCGCAAGCAGCAAGTTGCAGCAATGTTGATCCTGGTGTCATCTAAACTCCACGTTAGCAGCCCATCAAAATGGCAAGCAGACAGAGAGACAGAGATACATATATACATATATGTATATATATATATATATGAGTGTGTGTGTATGTATGTACGTATGTATGTATACGCATATGTACAAACATACATACGTATGTATAGATGCTGTTCTCGGCAGGAGCCTTCCCACATTCTTCCCACCCCCTTAACCCCTTGGAGATGTAGGACTACCCCATGCATCGGACAGGCTACAAGAATCCTGAGACCGCAATTTATTTCATAGGGCTCTAAGGAGTTTAGGGTTGGAGGGAGGCTTTCGGGGGTAGCTTAGCGCTGCAAGCCGAGGATCCGCCGACGATGCTTAGACCGCCGCCAAAACCTACTTGTGTGAAGCACTGCCTCGAAGGCACAGCCGGGTATCAGCGGGAGATTTTTTTTGGTATGGTTTTGGCTTCAAGAGGGTGGGTACGAAGTGTGTACTTCCAAACGGTGTCAGTAGTGTGATAGACGCTGGAGAGCACAAGCAATTCATGTCCGAGCTGCGTGAATTCCATCTCTCCACCCCTCAGACCAGGCTCAGGTCTACGGCTTCAGTGCTTGAGGGCTATAGGCTATAGCACATGGAGAATCGCTTTTTGGAAAATGCGCTCTTCTTTCGAATCTGGAACCTTTGTTGGTTTGGCACGACTGGTCACGACCTTGATGGCTGCTGGCGGAGATTGACCAAAGAAAATCTGGCCTTGGAGGTGGAGAGAGCCTTGAAGCGAAACGTTATGGACCGAGACCTCCACCCTCGCCCAATAAAAGTGCCCTTGTCATCCGCCAAACTGTGATAACACCACAGCTGCCATAGCAACTTACTTCAACCCTGCCCAGTCTTTTCTGCCCAGGAACAACTGCATGCCGCTGCCTTGCGATATGTGGAAACCACCCCCGCCACCTCCTGCGGTGCCTCGGAGGCTTGGGGCTTGGGGCTCGGGCTTTCCCACCCATTCTCTCCAAATCTCCACGAAGCTTCTCCTCTCCCTTCTGCCCTGCAGAAGAAGAAGAAGAAGAAGAAGCCCCCAAAGCGCGCAGAAGAGAAGCTAGAGAGGGCTCGCTCGCGCATGGCAAGCCAGGTGGTTTGTAACAAGATACGCACCCAGCTTCTGCCAATGCTTGCCAGGAGGCAGTTTTCAAACACCATTTCCCCGTTCACCTTCGGAGCACCACAATGTCTGCTTCATCAGGCGGTGCTGTGGAAGGGTGCTGCGGAAGGGTGCTGTGGAAGGGTGCTGTGGAGGGCTGCTTGCAAACCAAGAGGCTTGTCTAAAATCCCCGAAGCGCATGTACAGGCCACCACCGCTGCCCCATCTGTCGGTTTTGCATTCTTCGAACCTGACGTGACTCTGGTTTTGAGCTACATTGCCGGGTTCAGTGCACGAACAGCGATCATTTTCTCCCACGCTGGAAGCAAACCAAAAAGCCACAAGTACCTCCTGCCTTAAATTATACATATTTCAATAGTGTTCATGATATGAAAGGGTCCCACACATGCCCATACCACCACTTTAACGAAAAACGGATACGCTTAGGATGATATCAAAATTCGGCCAGATTCTGCCAGACGAAGCCCCATCTACTTCGGACAAGTTGCAGCATGCGGCCACCCTCTTGGACAATGCTCTTTGCATAGGCACCGCCGCCGAGCGAGGCGAAACACTTCTCAAACTTGATGACCCCACCTTGCTGAATCCTGATCAGCCAACACACACACACACATGCGCACCCCCGCCACTTACATGCACCCACTAGTTATGCGGCACATCCTGAGATGCCGTTGGCTCAGATTCTAGGCCCAAACTACTATCCCCAAAGCCCCCACAGCTGGAACACCTCTAAACCCTACAGGCCAACACCTAGGGTTTAGGGTAGGGCCGCAACAACTGGTACAAGGCCAACGAGGGGGATTTTCAGGAGGACCTGAGTTCATAACATATCGTGCGATCCTGCTGGCTCACACTCTCAGAAAACCTCGATCCAAGAAGTGTAGTTCTACAACCAACCCAGATCACGAAACCCAAACAAAGCGCGACAAACTTAATTTCAAGATTGAAGACCGCAGAATGGACATGCTTGTCACGAGGATGAAGTGATGGGATGTTCCCGCATATACTAACAGTCTTGAACGGGGATTATGCCAGGGGGTACCATAATTGCTCTTAAGGACTGTATAAGAGGGAACAGCCCGCATGAAGCGTCATAGCATGGGTTAGCTCCGAAACCCAGCGAAGTTGCAGGGGAGCGTTCTCCGCATAGAGCCCGCCGCCATTGTTTGAGTCGGCAGTGCACTTGCCTAAGGCGTCAGATGAAAGATGTGGGGCTTGGATGGACCGAATTGGATTACTGGATTTGGAGTTGAATCTGGACTGGGCGCACGCACAGGCATCTGCACGACAACTATGCCAGGCGGATGAGGCAGTGGCTTAAGAGAATGAGAGCATCTGCTTCGGGCTTCCCTGCAGTTGTTTGTACAATATGTGACAAGTGCCAAGCATTCGGCCACTGGGGCAATCAACAGCTCGAAACGGCCAAGAAGCCAACAGAGGTGCCCTTGAACTGGTCACTGGTCTTGCGAACGGCCGAGATGCGAAAGAGCAAACTTCCATTTTCCATTCTCAGGCCCGTCGCATTTGCAGCATCATTCCCGAACATGTATATGCCACCTGACAAGCGTGATTTTCGGTGTGGAAGCGTCTGGATCATACTATACCGGCATGAGGGCCACGCTGACCAGCGGCCGGGCATCTCTCCAGATCTCAACCGCTTAGAACAAGATGCCTATAGTGAAGATGTGCAAGCTGCCGAGGTATTGAAATACCTTTCTCTATCAAAAAATGCTCGGGGCAAGATCTCTGCTCCCTTGCCTCCGTAATCTTCTGCAAAGGAGTCCTCAATGGCGACTGTTCCAGACTTCCTTAGCGAACGCCGGGCTTCGGCGTAGAGGCAGCAAACGTCTAATTCGCCTCGGCTTCCGAGAGGCGTCCAGAACAAGCTGACCAAGATTTCAACCCACACTGTGTGTCCCCGCCCCCCACATCGCTTGAGGAGCTGCAAACCGATGCTGCGGGGGGGTCCCTTCTTTTCAGAGGACTTCCTAGGACACTGCCTGGGACAGCCTCTAGGACGTTTCTGGGACCCACCCCCTTCTCCCGACCCTGCCCCTTCTGCCCGCCGCGCGCAAGCGTTTACAATTACTCACCTCAGTCACATGCGGACTCTGCTTGCAAACCAGCAGCTGTACGAAGCCTCCTTTGCCCAGATTCATTCCTGCCATTGCACGTCCCCTTACAACGTGGTGCGCCCAGAACTCAAGTCGTTCTCTTCGAATGTTCGGCGTTGGGGGCGAAGAAGCAGGGAGTCATCAATGACTCATCTTTGTGAATCGCACAGCCCAAGTCGACCAAAACTGCCATAACATCTCGACGCCCAAATCCGCAAATCTCATGGATGAGTAGTGTGCCGATGGGCGTTCGGCAGTTTCCCTCCAAGTAAACATAGGTCACGTGGGGAGCCCGGTTTACCAACTCCCTAGCCGAGCCTAGAGGCAAGGAACCGGGACTTACAGGGGGTACAGTCTGGTCATGAAAGTGGGTGAGCTTTGAAACGGGAAATGGTGCAGAAGCAGTTCATGTGCGCAGCCGGCCTGCGCCCTCATAGGCATGACAGCGCTTCAGGTTCACGGCACCTCCCTCGATCACAACACCTGGAGGACTCTCTGCGACGAACCCCCAATAGCCCATATCCGCAGTGCCGCTTGCTTATTCAATGCTGCAACCTCGTAGCCTGATTGAAGGGACCAAATAACCCCGCAAGTCGATTTGCTTTTTTTGCCCATAGTGATGTCGGGAATAAACATGACGTTACCTTGACTACCTCAGGAAGTCACTCATAAGGTTTACCCCGCTTTCGGGGCGAAGGCTTGCTACCACACTCCTTTCAGGAATTTGAGACAGAAACGCCACAAGGACCATGCCACACTGTTTCAAGCTTCGTCGCCTTCTGCCGAGATGCATCCTCCACCTCAGTGGTGCCCCTCGCCCATGAACCGAAGATGCCATGCTGACTGTTCCGCATTCTGCAGTGGATTCATTCATTCTCTAGCAAGTTGGAAAAGCAACAATCATCAACAATCCCTAAGCCCTGACTGTGTCTCTACAGCCACAGGTTCTCCTTGCTGTGGCAAGGCTTCGCCCAATGTCAGTTCACGAAAGATGTCGCACATTAGGGTCTATGAGACTCTCTTTGTTTCAAGCTTTTGGCTTTGTGGCTAAGGCTGCTTAAGACTCATATGCTGCCAAAGGGGCCGCGGTTAACCTCTGTGTCAGACATCGGTTCCAAGTTGGTACCTGAACTCTCGCGCACGAATACATTCTGCACGCAGCTTCCGGGGTCGTCGATATGGGCAGTTCTCCAATTGTTTCTCAAAACCGAACCGGGGGGGCCTAATTTAGGGAACCTATCCTCTGGCCCTCAAGCATCAATAGGCGAGTGAGCTTCTCTCCCACTTACCGCTCCAGGCAAAGAGGTGCCCATGCTGTACTTGGCAGGGACGGAGGGGGACTGCCTATATATTTAATGGGTCAGGTTCCCTGGCGTGACGAGCTCTCTTTATGAGCTCAAGACTCTATAGTAAGCGCCCACAGAACGGCCTACATGTGGCGAAGCCCTTTCTCATGTGAATGCTGTTGAATGGACAATTCCGTAAAGCCGAGACACCAACATATCTTGGGCCTAACCATGCTGTCATGCTGGGCCCGTCTGCATTCTGCCGTGCTGCAGTTTGCCACAGAGATAACCCCGTCGGCCACAGTCAGCTGTCCCCACACACTGATGCAAGCCTGGCTGGGGCTGGCCAATGAAACATCCACGATCCCGAAGCATGCCAAGACCCAGCTTGCAGTCAGGTTTATATGACCAGTATCCCCAACATGATACCCACACTCACCAATATGTAAAAGGAACCGAATATATCTCTCACCAGAAACAGCACTCTATAACCCGACCTCATATCGGTCACCACCTCTGTCAGCTCCCATTGTTAAGATCTCTTTCCTCGGCAGCATCCTAAGGCACGGCGCTGGAACGTTCTCTCGAAAGAGGCAGGGCGTCTCTGGACATGTCGAACAGATCGAGAATTGATCAGTAGTATGGCGGAGCAATCAACACCCGCGCAACAGGCATGTTCCCAACCTGTTTGTGTCTCTCTTACGCAAGGAAAGGGTATGGGACATGCTGCTGTCACGGTCAACAAACGACTTCTCACTTTCTTGTCTTCTAGATTCTAGAGGTCCCCCCGCACCCCAAGCCACCTTGTTCCACGGGTTGCAACTCGCAAAGTTCAGATTTCAATGGAGATTTCGAGAGGACTTGATGGAAGCGCCGCGCAAGACTGCCAAACTCGCCGGCGCACCTGGTGGAAAACTTCCACTGCACTGAACCTTGGTGCCAGGCGTATCTTTCGTCAGTCAAAAGTCTCAAGAACTTGGGTTGCGGGCCCGCCCTCACCCGTGAAAACAAACTCTATAACGTGTGATTTTGTGTCAAGTTTAACTCGTACAGCATCAAATGAGTCAGGGACGCAATGTGGCCTGACAGCTGGACGCCTTCTTCAAACACGATTGGTGCTCGAAGTTCTATCCTCCAAGGAAAGTGCCAAGGTTGCTTGGGGGATGACATGCGGGGTTTTGTGGGGCTCTGCCACCCGCTGTTCATTGGAAATGTCGGTAGTTGTTCGGACTGAGTGCGTAAGTGCGACGTCTCAGCATGTGAGGGACGGGTACTCCTTGCATACCAGAAGCCCATAACCTTGCAAACGCTCTCATATCCATGTCATGTATATGTCATGCCCCGCCGCCTCGTGCCAGGAGAACCCCGCAAATGACAGTTGCGCGCATAAGAAAGTCCGACCTTCTTGCAAGAGCCACTAGCCAGAACCATGCTGATGCGTCCATTACGTGGCACGGAAAATGTGAGCATCAATCATTCTGATGCCCTGCCTCCCGAAGAGCACGAGCGTTCTCGAAGGTCATTGGGGCCGAGCTCATCTGTGCGGCATTTTGCACCACATAGAGGCCGTCAAGCTCTCGGTACCCATCGTCGCACCTGCCGGTCTAACGGTATAGGCATGACAGCTAGTCAGAGGAAGGACGAGAAAGGCAAAACCATGTCTACAAATGTTTTCGGAATGCGAAGTCCAGGACATCGTCGCCACATGAAGAATTCCAAGCATGCGTGCCGTCGTACCTTCTTCAACCCAGGAAGCCCCACTCAACGTGCTCGTGGGCGAAAGCACACACTGCCGCCCTCACCCCAAACCTGAATCCCAACTGCTGATGGAAACCCCACGTCACATCACATGCATCCCAAGCCCCCAGGCCCATTGTCAAGGATCCTCGGCTCCATCAGTACCTTAACTTACTTCGGAGCAGGAACACAAGATGATCCGGGCACTCCCCCCCCCCCCCCCCCCCCGCACCCCCCGTCACCCTCCTCCCTGTTTGTGTGGCGATAGGGTTTAGGGTGGATTTTGCTCTTGCTTCCCGCCTATCCGAACCAAAGTTCCCTGTACAGCGTCTGGTCTTGGCATGCTCATGGGGTTGAAATGCTTTCTGCCACCCGCCAAGTAGACCTACCAGCCACAGCCACACGTTTAGGCTGTAAGGCTCTGAAGTTTGTTTGGACTTCTTCTAAGGGTTTAAACAGGGTTTAGGGATTACGGGGGTTTTCGGTATCGTTAGCTTACTGAATGGTTCTCGTAGCGCAGCCTCCAGCATTTCCGGATGCATCCCGAGAACTAGGAAGCCGGCGTTTTGTGGTTTAGGGTTTATAGGGGTTTAGGGGTTTAGGTTTGGGGTTTAGGGGTTTAGGGTTTAGGGTTTAGAGGTTTAGGGTTTGAACGGCGACATCTGCCAACCGGAGACGTTGCTCAAGCGCTCCATGTGCGAAGCACGTGGGAAGACAGCCAGCCAGATGGAAAGGTAGCACCCCCATGCCGAAAAGCTCATCAGCATCTACATGGAAACATGGAAATCTCAAAGGCCAACCCGTGGGACAGCAACGCCCAACTTGACTGTACTAGGATTCGCCTTCCTGCGGGAGTCCTCAATTTCAAGGTTGACTCCCCTTGGGCTGGCCTTGAGGAGCAGAATTCTACTGACAAACCTCAAAGCTGCGCAGGCCGCGCTAAGAGCCAAATGAAGCAATACGCAGGAGAGGTACCAAGCAACACCTGGCAAAACCGAAGTACCGGACACAACAGGCCTGCCCTGCCTTTACCTGGCATCCCAACTCTTCTGGACTCTGACTTCAAAGCTCTGCCTCTTTGCAGCTAGGGATAGGATGTGGCATCCTGTGATCACCCTTCTGCATCTCTCCGAACCTCTGAGAGCTTCTTTCTGCCCATGTATGCCTCGGGCAACCGTGGTTCAGAGTCACAACGAAACTCCTTGAACAGCATACCAAGCTGATCGTCTTCCGAAAAAGAACCCCTTGGAACTGTGAACGGCAAAGGCCGATGAGCTTCCAAACCTGCAGCGTTCCTCCTGCACCTTCGTCACTTGGAGCACACATGTCATGCCTGGTGCCCGGCAGACACTGCTGCGTGGCGGGCACCTGCTTCGGCCACCTCTGCACCAGTAGGGTGGAACGAAAGCGCCGGTACAGTGGTTGGGTCTGTACCGGGTACAGACCCAACCAACTCTGAAGAAACAACCGAGCATTCCTACAGCGCCTGGCAGCTGTTACAGCTGGGAGAGCTAACGTTCAATGACAAATCGAGTGCTTGGCTGCGTTTTGGAGCACCCATTTGAATTAGTGGGTCGGGTGGGAATCGGGGTTTGATGCGCATGATGGGCATGGCTGCGTCTTCTGCACGCAGCGTCGGGATGGCGACAACCTACTGAGGCCGTCAAGCGTCCACTCCAGCTTTTGATACATCTCAGGCTTGGTGGGTTCCAAAAAAGCCCTACGCCCTGCCGCACATACCTCGGCCACAGTGACTAAGACAGGCATGGACGTCCGGCCTGATCTCCAAGCTCACGGAAGATGCTTATGGCCTCCTTGGAGGCACTGAGTGCCTGAGAGAGCCGTCTCAGCTGCTGGACATGGAAGCTTCAGAGCTCCAAAAGCTGTGTACCAACCAGCCATTGAGGCTGATGTGCGTTCATGTCAATACATGTCAATGTGTCAGCTGCTCTCAACCCTTCTTTTCCCTGAGCAAACACCCGCCTCAACGTGCTCCTCTCGTGCCTGCTGCACCTGACCAGAAAGGTGCAGTAGTTTGCATAGACTCGGCACCCTGGTGCCTACCTACAGCCCAGATGAGTCTGCAGTGCTACCGTGTGGCTTGACTCTGCTCCAGCTGAACTGAAATCCTAGACTTGAGCACTGCTATTGGAAATTCGGAACCGAGTCTGAGTGGGAGCACATGGGAGCTTTGTCACCCCCTTCTGCAGAAAAATCGGCCCTTGCCTGGGCCAAAGACTCCAGCGCGTGGCCCTCGAGCTTCCGCTTTCGGGACCTCCGCGCGACCTTGACGGCCTGGCACCCGAAGCTGCTATTCGAACACTGCTTCGCTACAGTTCTTCCACAGCTTGTTTTCTGACATGGGCACGCACCTGTAGCATACTTGCCTGGAGGCTTGCATTGTTTGTGATCGAATGAATTCTGAGTTTTGCCAGCAGGTTCACGATATAGTTGCTGTGAGCCATTCCAGGACTGCTGAGCCGGGCTGGCGCTCTGCGATCTTGAGATGAGCAGAAGCGTCTCAAGGTGTGGACGCAATGTCTTAGAGTCTTAAAATGCCTTGCAGTGCCTTGCAGCACGGAGCAACCTGTGATGATGGAGCCTCCCCATGTTCTTGGCGAGTGCATGCCACTTCTCCCCTTTGCCCAGGTTCAACCAACTTCCTGCCCATCATAATTCATTGCGTCGTTCTTTGCCTGACCAAAGCTCGATGGCTGAAGGTTGAAGGTTGAGCTCAACTTTCACTTATGTTGCCCATGAACCTAAACAGGTACCCTGTTCTGTTTTGCTTAAGACATGGGATCTGATGCCACTCTTGATTGCGACCAAGAGCCGACGACAACTCTGAAACCGATGACACGATCCGTTGAACTACGCAGGGAAGTCCCTTTAAAGTCCCCCCACGATTCCGAACTTCGTCCTTTCTGAACCCAGGATTCTCTCCCTGCAGCTGGGGGGACTTTCGTCCCAAACCCTAAACCCTTTGTCCGGCCTCTCCAAGTAAGCCCTAAGCCCTTTTTGCATCCAGGTCTCTTGCAGCCGGCCGGGTGAGAGTTAAGTCTGAGGCCCTAAGCCCCTGTTTGCATCCAGGTCTGACGCCGGCCCCAAACCCTAAACCCTAAAACCCCTAAACCCTAAACCCTGAACCGTCTTTGTCAATCCTTGCCTCTTGCGCCAGTGGCAGCGCTGAGTCGGGAGCCTGGCGCAGTAATGCTTGCTGCTGGTGGCTTGGGTCGGGGCGCGGATCCCGAATCGTCCCTATATTCTGAAGCATTCAAGTATATATATATATATATATATCATACCAATGAAAGAATATATGTATACATATATTTATTTTTTCTTACTTTTAAGTTATTTATGTGCATATGATCGAATATATATATATATATATATATATATTTAATGTTAGAATATATGGGGGTTTGTGATATTGGGGGCACCTTCTTGGGGTCCTTGTTAAAGGGAATCCTACTATTTGGGGGCCTCTTTTGGGCAAACCTGCACATGCACATTGTATTTCCTTGTATGTGGTAAAACATCAGCCATGTGCCTCGCAGCCTTGCAACTCTCACAACTCCTCTGGTATAGAAGGCCAGCCGGCCAGCCTCAACGTCGAGGTATGCCTGAATTTGCACTTCCAACCTCGGAGAAAACTACAATGTGACCCAGGCGACCGCATTTGGTACAGCATTGCTTCTATCTAGCAAAGTGCAACGACTTATTTTTTGAGAAGCTCCTCCGGTCATGTGCCGCCCGTCTGCTGCGAAGCTCTTGAGCCCCCAAACTCCAAATCGCATATTTAGAAGTATGTGTATAGACCTTCTACACTGGAATCCATGTACCGAGAGCTGGACATCTCCAGAAGGTTCTCTTGGTCCCCTTCCTTTCGCCACCTGCTGGCCTGCACAGGACTTCAACTCTTCACGCGCTGTGGTGCATCAGCGGCAGGTATTCGAAGCAACCCGTGGACTTGTCTAAACTCCCGCGTTGAGAACTGCGCAGCAAGCATGGTTCGGTTTTGGGGTGTTTGCATTGGCTTTGCTGTTGAAGATTTCGCCCTGATATAGCTGGGTTTATGGATGTTCATTGGGCTACCCTCCCTCCTGCCATGTTTGTTGCCAAAACCACGGAGGTCAGACTATCTTTGCGGAGCTGATGACAATCTGACAATCTGGGAGCCCCACTGCTTCGGCAGCCAGCGTGATGGCTTCGTCAATCCTAGCGCGCTGGAGCTTCTCAGAACTGGGGGGGGGGGGGGTGGTACCTGCAAGGCTGAAACCTCACAAGTCTGCGAGACATGGACAGACAGACATACATGTCTCGCATATATATATATACACACAGCTATACATAAACAGACATGTGCAACATGTTATGAAGTTTGCCGTAACTGCGCCTTCATCTAACCTCTCTGGGAGGCAAGGTTGCAGGAATTAGAATGAAAGACATTGTACAACCAGTCCCATCGTTCTTGCCATCAAGACACTGTTGCCTGTTGGGGATTGCGACAAAAAAGGTGAACTGTTTCACATGCTTTAACCCCTGCAGTTGCATGTGAGTCACCTCAAGCTGGGCAGAATCTGAGCAGTTGGCTCTTTTAAGGTGATGTGCCCGCGGACAGCGTACTTGGTGGCCTCAATGTGGTCGGGGGCCCCTTCCGGCGATCATACCATCATAAGCAACACAAAAAAACATTGCATGAAGCGCCACATTCCTTTCAAGACCGTGTTGTGCAGCCTAGTCATCCGACCTGCGATGATGTAAGGGGTACCACGGCCAAGTATGTTTCATGCGCGCGTTATCTGATCCGAGCTCTGCACTGCCACCATTCGTCCTGACATCTCTGCACGATCTTGCTTGTTATAACAGGAAAGCCAAACAAGCTGAGGTAGTCCTCTCCCCAAAAAAGGTATGGGGTATCACCCCTTTCCAGTTAGACTCCCATCTTCCCTTTGTCAGACTGCAAACAAGCGACGTCTGTCATTCAGCTCTTCCAAGATTCCCAAGGCCTGGCGTGTAGCATAAGCCAGGCTAGATTGGTCAAGACTGCTCAGGCTAACCAGGCGGTTGTGGGCACACGTGCCACCCACAGACCCACAACTCTCACGTCCGGCAGGCTCACCCTACTCAAGTAGCGGAATCCTGCCGGCTACATAAGGCTGCCCTACACGAACACCCCGAACCTCTCGGACAACACGTTGCCGGCCTTGGTGGCAGACTCAATGGCTTGAGTGGCCATCTCCTGCAGGGCGCACAACCAGCTAGTCTCCTGCAGTGATAAGTTGAGTACCCTGTCACAACAGTCCTGAGATCGCCCATGCAGCTGCAAAAGATCAAAATTCCCAATCAACAAAAACTTTCAAGCAGCATCTGACTGCAGAGGTCGGCACAGACGGATGGGTGCCGAGAGGGGCCACCAACTTAAACCTACCGAACTTCCAAGAACCTGGCCGCTAAGGTGCACTCAAGAATGCTCTCCGAACATGACGAACTTTGTGTGGACCCACCCTATGCTGCTTTGCTACCTGAAGAAACGGTGGTGTGGTCATTGACAGCCCCTGCCCCCCTTGCAAGAGCCCTTTTGCATCGGGCATGGTGCTCTCCGCGGCGGACCTGCAAACACAAAGTGGGTCGAGAGCACAGTCTTCGTTGCGGGCAGGGCACGTGGTGATTCATGACAGTGACTACAACGTTGCGGAGAAATGTTGGGCATCGTCGGGCCAGCAGAGGGCCGCGACTTAGCAGGGCACTTGAACTGTGCTCTGGATGCTGGGAACTCGAGTTTCTAGAGGCATACTCGTCTACACTAGTGTACACTTGTGCACTGTGACGCAGAAGTACGTGCGTATACTCAGCGCGCACGAAGATCTGCAGGCCAAGCATGCCCCGGCTCAACGCTACGTGAGCAAAACCAGAGAGACTCTTGTGCTGGTGCCTGAGCGCGCAAGATTCCAAACCCAGGGACATCAGCTCGGCCAGCAAGGAAATCAACGGCCTTCTGACAGGGAAGGGACAGGTTGCTATTTCCTTCATGATCATTTTCTGCAAACTCATCCTCTCTCCATCGCTGTTCCCTTCTCGCCGTACGCAGACGGTTTGAACCATCTGCTGAGTGTCAAATGCGGCGGAGAAACTGAACGACGACTGTCGAAAAGGAGCACCCTCGCCCCCGAAGCGGACCTGCTCTGTGCTGCTTGCTCCACCGCAGCAGCAGAGAACGCCAAGGCCAAGGCATCTACGACCACCTCGATGGATATCGAATTTGGGTTCTAGTACGTTTAAGTTTATAAGGCGTGTAACTTTAAAGCGGCTTAGTGCTGCGTGGACCAGAGCACCCAGCCGCGATCCGGATTGAAAAGATCTTAGAGCACCTTAGAAGTCTCTTACTACTCTATGCCCTGACATAGGATCCTTCTGAGCAAGCCTTCCAATCTTATGCCGTCATGCTTGAACCTGAGAACTTCACCCAAACTCCCTGATTATTTCAACCAGGCCTCCAGGGTCTTCATAAAGCGAACAAACCCAAACTAAGGCCGTGCAAAGGCCTCTGTCAGTTTCTGGTCAGCCCAGTCTTATGAACCCAGAGCTGCGGGCTATTCTCAGTACACTGGACGGAATTTTGCTGTTGGGAGTTGGGCCATGTTGTATTGGACCAACACGAAACTAAGCACATCAAAATCTATCACCACAGAACTCGGAATCTTGGCCTCCGCAGCACGAGCCACAGAGAGGAGGGCCGCAGCGCGGAGCCAGCTTCCCTCAAGGCAAGGCCCGAAACCTTGGAAGGCGAGTCTTTCTCAGGGCTCCTTGGCGGAAGCCCGGGCACTCTGGCCGTCTTCCACGAAGCTTCCATGGCAAGCTGCAGCTCCCGCGACTTGACTGCGTTTCGTGTGCTGGCCTGATTGCGTCTGCAATCTTCGGCCTAGATCTCTGGGACAGAGGCAGAGGAAAGGTGAAGCACTCTGGCTTGGGCTTGGGCTTGGGCTTACAGGTGTCCCTTTCTTCTGGCTGCCCTTGCCCCTAAACAACCTTGAACCGTACACTCTGTAAACCTTAAAGCCCAGCGACTCGACTCGCTGACGGCGGTGCGGGCGCCGAGCATGGAGGCCAGTACCTGCAGGCTTCAAACGCAAAAAATCCCCTACATAATCCCTATGTATACAGTCTATAGTCCCGATATACCTCATATCGTCCCTATATACCTTATGTAGTCCCTATATACCAAGTAGCCCCTCATAACCCCCCAATAACCCCTAAGGTCCCTTACAAGGAATGGCCAGAATGACTAATAGCCTGTACTTGGAGGTTCATGGGTAGCTGTAAGTAGGGTTACAAGGAACCCAAACAAGGTTCTAAGTTATAAGCAGTTATAGCTATAGTCTATAGTTGCCCTACTTATTGCCCCACTTATCACTACCCATGAACCTCCAAGTAACCGTGTAACCGTACGTTTCTAGTCAGACCCGCGGATAGTGACTGGCCCTTTGTCTTGGACCAACCCATATATCTGCTCCGCGTTTTCTATCAACTCAGAATCAACTCCATCGTTACAATTTCAATCAACAAGCTCTTGGGTATTAGTCTTTCAAGAACCCAGTGCCCTGGAAGAGGCTGAGGTACGCCCAAAAAACCGAAGATGAAGCTAGGCAGAAAGGAATGGACTAATCTGCAATGCCTCCGAAGGTGCTATTGGGTAATATTTGTTATCTGGCTTCGTCCTTGGAATCCCCGGAAATCCCCGAAACATTAACCCCAGAAAGACCGAATATCCACAACCGAAGCATTGCTTGGTAAGAGATTCTATGGTGACTTTCTTAGTCATGCTTGGGGGTATGTTATGTTGTTCTAGGGTCTCCAAAAGCAGGGCTGACATTGCGCTGCATCACGGAACAATCAGCACGGAGATTCGAAGCGAGAATGCGAGGCGCACGCACGCACAGACGCAAACATCGGGAAAAAGGAGGACCACCGAACACCAATCGCGGACCTGCAAGGCCGGACGCCACTTGCTGGCTGCCTGTAGAGCGCTGAGGGCCTCAGGACGCTCCAAACTCATTCTGGACCCTGGTTCCATGCTATTTAAGGGGGCCCGTTTGGAACCCCAAGTACATGTCAATGCAAACAAAGGAATGAGTTCGGAATGAGCTCTACATCCGCCAGGCATAAACGGCCAACACCCTGGGTAGCTGCTCTGTGTGTGTGTGTGTGTGTGTGTGTGTGTGTGGGTGCGTGCGTGCGTGCGTGGGTGCGTGCGTGCGTGCGTGCGTGGGTGCGTGGGTGCGTGGGTGCGTGGGTGCGTGGGTGCGTGGGTGCGTGGGTGCGTGGGTGCGTGGGTGCGTGGGTGTGTGCGCGCGCGTGTGCGTGTGGGTGTGGGTGTGGGTGCGGGTGCGGGTGCGGGTGCGGGTGCGGGTGCGGGTGCGGGTGGGTGTGTGTGTGTGTGTGTGTGTGTGTGTGTGTGTATAGGGGCCTCAATATCAAAAGGTGCGGCCATGAACCGGGTGCCACAACTATAGGCCCAAACCCAAACCTGCCTAAGCACCAGCGTGAGTCGCCGGCCCCGTTGTAGCAGATTGGGTCCGGCACAATGTGTCGCAGCGGGAGCCAAGCCTCAAATAGTCGGTTCACCCTGTACCTCCATATGCCCTTCTGTGCTTATGCGCAGCACAACTACGTTTGGCCAAAGGGCGAACAGCAACGAGGACATGATCTCCCAGCGACCTTTTCGCTCCAGGGCCTGCTGGCAAATTCTGAAGCTCTGCAGGCCCAGCTTCAGGGGGGAATGCGTTCGAGTTTAAGATTGTGTTGGTAATTCCTGCAGCGTGCCCAGCAATCAGACTGCGGTTCGAACTTCACAAGCAATTTTGCATGAACAGGCATTGCCTTGGTGACAGTGGCGGCACTGGTTGCGTCCGCACGGCAACTGTTCAAAAGCAATGATGCTTGCCTCGGCGCGCTGGCAATGGTGTTGGAAACGGATTGCCGAGCATATTTACACGACATCTATCTTTCTGTAAGTACTAATACACTCAATAGACAATGAAAAGATCTACATGTACATATGTATATATATATATATATAACCTTGTATTTGCATTTATATGTTTCTTTGTAATTTGTTTACATGGCTGCATGCATGCACAACGGCGTAAGACTTTTATATACATATACATATATACATATATAATATAAAATATATATATATATATAATATATACATATGTATATATATATATATATCCACACATATTCGTTCTACAGCGGTACATACCGCCATTGCTCCAGTGTTGGGCCGTCGAGTCTTGCCTGCACAGACCTAGCTAGGTAAGCCTGACCTACAATACGGCAACAAAACCATTTGGCGCCAAGTATCTGCTAAGCGCGAAGTCTAAGTCACTAAGTCACTGAGCATCTCTTGAAGCAACCCAGGCGTGCTGTCAAGCTGCTGCCAGCACGTTCCCCTTGCACAGGCTTGTAACTGCGAGTTGAAGCCTGGAACAGGGAGGCAGCTCGCAAATGTCATGCCTCTTCCTTGTTGCCCCTGACATGGGTATTCCCAAGGCAGGGGTACCCCTTGTATAGGGTACCCCTTGTATAACCAACATAGAATAGAACCATACCCCTTTTGTTCGGAAACCCCCACATGCACGCAGCATCCTGGTAGCTACCGTCGGTACGTCTTCCAGCTGCCGGGGAACTGATCAAGCTCGACCGCAGGCTCAGGTGGCACAAGCCAGTCAACACCTTCGGTCTGGTAACAGAACCACAAGTTGAGGTGAAGCTTCTCTGCAAATACTGCTGTGGCATCCCAACATTAAGATTATCGACCCCAAGGCGAACCGTCTGGCTGCCTTTTATTCTTAGATTCAACATGCTGCAACATTCTGTTGGCATTGCTGGAACCTGCCCCGCCAGCTCCCAGCAACCGCAGCCCTCACAGGCATTTGCGGCGGAAGTGAAGGTCACAATGCCTGCCCAGGCCATGCGGTTTTTTCGTGGCTTGCAAAGCAGAGTGCAGCGAGGTGGGTGCTTGTGGAGGTGGATGAGGACTACAAGCTACAAGTGGGAGAAAGCACACATCGTCACATGACAATACCATCTCCTCACGTCACAAAACAGCAAAGTGGGCCAAGTTGCTACGTCGGAGCCCGGCTGCTGCAGCTCCAGCAGCCGCAGCCAAAGCGCTGAGCCAGCAGCGCCCTCTCCTCTCAGACTGGCACATGCAGTGTCCAGGCGCACTGCAATACTTGTGTCTACTATATACACTTTAGTCGCTGCTGTACTATATACAAGCTTACTGCAGCAATTGCTGCAACGTACTTAATTAATTAGTCACTACCTACTACTTAACTGCTTGTAACGAGCCGACCTGTGTCTCTGAAAGTGGAGAACTGGAGCACTGGACCGAAAGTCTGCGCCGCTGAGCCCGAGCTTCCACACGCCAAACTATGCCGAGTGTGCGAGTGAGCGGCTCGCACGCGTGGATGAGGCTGTTGTAGCTGATGGTGTTCGTGAGGGCCTGCTGTGACACGCATCCAGTTCTCTCTCCCAAAGTTCAACTAGCGGAGTGACTCGTGTCCCCATCCTGCTGCCGGGCTGGACAGTTTACATGTTGTCGATTCCTGCTAGATGCGGGACTTTTTTCAAAAACCAGCAAGCCAAGTTTGGGGCTGGGTTTATGGATGCCACTCACATCTCGTGCCTGCATCTGCCGGCCATATCCTGAGCATCCGAGCCAATCTACTCTGTTTGGACCTGCTCTGACTCTTCACGGGGCCGATGCCCAAACCCATCAACCAGTTCCCGCCCGAGAAATATGGCCTTTGCATGCCCTTGCCAAAACTTTATACTCCAAAAGTCCAGGGGGCGCAAGGCGGCAGAAGCCTTCACCCAAGAGCTGCGGAGCGCACTCAGCAGGGCCCCTAGGCCCACCATGTCCTCATGGAGAACAGCGAAATGATTCAACCGATGGGCATAGCCGGCACCATTTGACACGCAAAGTTTCTCAACGGACTTGCCCAAACTGCGAAGGGCAAGAGGGGGTAGATCGCTGAAGCCGCGCGGCGCGGCCGCCGGTGCCTGCGGCCCGCGCTTTTTTTGAAGCTTACTTACTTGCATTCTGGAGAGCAAGGTCGTGCTCTCGCCTAGGCGCGGGCATGGCTTCGCTCGCCGTCCTCGAAGCTGCCATCGCTTCTCGACGTCTGTGTTCCCCCAAATGCGAAACTGGAACTGTCATGGCTTTTGGACCTCTCGGTTCACATGGTCGCTCACTGTTTGGGTGGCATAACATCAACAAGGCTTCCTTGACATCAGGCGGTTTAGCTACAAGTGATTCCTTCCTGTTTTCGCGACCCTTACAGCTTTGAGCTCATTCTGCAAAGTACTGTCTGTCTCCAACTCGCAAACTCCACTCCTCCCTCAACATCCAGAGGTTGCTTCAGCCAGAAACTTCCACTATAGACTCTTGCCGGGACAGGTGATGGCTGGGCTGCAATTCCCACGTCAGTCCAGATCATCACGATCCCACGCCAGCTGCAAGGCTGCCCTCCACTGACCAGCCTGGAAAACGTTACAGATAGGTTATATGGCCGCATAAACGTTGCCCTTGAAGCGACTTTTACACGATACCTTGGATTACCTGTTGTAAGAACCCTAAACCCTAAACCCTAAAATGTAGGCAGAGAAGGCCTCTTCGCAGCGGCTCATGGCCTTGATGGCTTGACCGGGGCATGTGGCAGTCCAAGGACTTCGAAGGGTTTACCTGCAACCCCAACATTGATTAACCTACAGGCTTGTAGAAATTACCCCCCAGAATTCATAGGGTTAGTAGTGTTTAATTACCTACAAGTTTGTAGTAGTAACTTAGTAGTAAGCCCTGAGTTCATAGGGCTAGTAGTAATTAATAGGTATAACACATCACACCGTAGGTCATTGGGGCTAAAGGTAGGTTCTCTCCGATGAATTTCTACAGTACATGGCAGCGAAGCTGAAGGATGCCTCTTGGCAAAGCCCTCAGCTTGGATCTGCATTAGGGTTTCGCTCGCACAAGGCAGGCAAGGTCCGTCGGTAGGGTTTAGGGTTCAGGGTTCAGGGTTCAGGGTTCAGGGTTAAGGGTTTAGGGTTTAGGTGCAGCAGAGCAGAGAACCGCGAAACCCCATAAAGCCCTAACCCTAAACCCTCATGCGGTCGAGTCTCTGCATTGCAGATGACCTCAGGAACAGGTTTCGAGTCAAGCGCGTCCGACACCCGAGATCCATCCCAAGAGCCCTTTTCAAAGTCCAAAATAACTGCATAATAATGAGCATATAAGCAACAACATCGTCATATAGTAATGGAGTAACCTAGTAAGATGGTCATACAGTAAGGTCGTTCTGTAAAAATGAAATAATACAGAATACAGAGCAAAGTAATATAGTCATACAGCAATATCGTAACAGAGTAATATGGACATGTATAGTGATGTGCTAATATGGCCTGTGGCCCTGACTGAGATTTACGGCCAGGAGCCTGCCCGCAGCCCGGTATGGCGCGCAGTGCTGCCGCCCAGTGCGGTGCGGCAGGGATAAGTGCCCCGCGGCCTGCGACTCATCAGAAGACCCAGAAATAACCCTCAAGGAATATAGACCTTATTTCAACAATCCTTGTCTCATGTAGTTAAAGGGATAATCAAAGGTATACGCTGATTCATCATAGGGCAGTGGGCACTCTGGATGTTGAGACTTCGGCTTGGAGTGCGATTTTAGGGACGGGGTTTTGAGCACAAAAGTTATAAAGAGGTTCAGCCAGCAAGGAATACAGTATGAAACTAAACAAAAGCAGAAGAAGACTCCAAGCATTCTGGGTGCTGCTGGCAGGCTGATCTCATTTGGCACCAGACCGTTCTTGCTGATCTCCTGGCAGGCGAATCAGTTCACGGGTCGACGCAACAACCAACCCTTCAGTCGCATCTTGTTTGGGGCTCAAGGCTCCGCAGGCTACGGGGCCTCTACTTGAGATGGGCGCTGCTTTAGACAGGACCTACATGCTGCCGGCCCAGAAGTAGCAGCAACGGCACAGTCAGAGCAAAAGCGACACCAAAACAGCTGTGGCCAATCATGGTTGCTAGACGCCGCACCTGAAAAAGTGAAATTGCGCTGGTCCACCGTCGACCTGGGTGCAATGTGGACAGCCATAACCCCAAACTCCCTAAACCCTCATTCTTCAATCTCGAGGTGCCTTGGCATTTGGGTGCCTCATGCCCGAGGGCCTAGATCCAGCCATTGCTGGCTTTCGGACGCCGTTCATACTCGCCATGGTCGAATATCCCCCCTTATTGGCTTGCAAGGCAGAACAGGCTCCAAATTGAATCCGAAGAGTGGCCTTTCCCGCAGGAGTCGATCAGAGTGTTGTAGCAAACGTTGTTTGACTGGATGCTGGTCTGGCAGAGGTCGTTCCTGTTTTGCTGCATTGTAATGAGTCCAGGTGATGCTCTGCTAGCCTCTGGAACTGGCTTCAAGCTCTTTCGCTACGCTGGTTGATGGCTCCAAGCCGCGACTGGTCACTCAGCTGAACAACTGCAAAGCAATACCTGGGAAATGCCGAAATCCAAAAAGCCTGATGCACGAACATGCCAACGACCCGTGCTATTGGCTGTTTGCATTCTGACTAATTATTGATCATGCTGCTCGACAGTCTCCCTAAACCCTGAAACCACCTACATGCCTAATTAACCTGGCCAAGCTTCAGCAGACTCGTCGCCAACTGCCAGGCACTTTCCCGGCCTGCGCCCGCGATGACCGCACCTTTCTCAGCGCAGCTTGCCGCGAGCATCGGTTTCGAGGCTGCTTTTGGGAGTAACAGGACTCGACATGTTTTTCCCATGTCTCGCTGCAAATTGGGATCCGCCGTGATTCTCTGGTGTGTGAACTCCAGGCCTTGTCAGGGACAAGGTGTGAAGGGTGCATATACGGTGGGGTGATTTGCAGCCCTTGGGCCAGGACATGGGTCTACTTCGTAATTGCGTGCAGCTGCGTAGAGCTCTCTTCTCTCGTCTGGAAACAATACAAAGCATTGCACAACCACTCTACTCAAAGCTCGAATCCGGATTGCACAGCCACGCCACCGTAGTGGTAAATGTTCGGCTCCTGTCCAATCTCTAGTCGGATTCACTTGCAGCTGCTGCACTGCTGCTGAAAGCACGAAAGAAGTAGCTGCGTATCTCAGTGCGTTCCTTGCCATCCACTATATGGTGTTCAAGCACAGCTCGCAAGCGACTGGACAAGTCGTGGGAGTCGGTAGGCTGTCGGTAGGCCCCCCACTCCACTTTCGACAGTGGAATCATGTTCCGGCCAAACCACTGCCCTACAGACATTGAGCGCAGTTCAGCATAAACCGCCTGGGCCGTCGCGCGGAGTGCCCGCAGCGTTGCGGCAGTGGTCGCCGGCCGACCAAGCGCAGCGGCGCGCAGCAACTGCGAGGGCTGTACCGGCTATACTCTTCGGCAAGCTAGCCGTCGCAGTTCACAGCACGGTATCCCTGTCACCGAATGCAGATGCAGGAGCAGAAAGTCATGGCCACTGGATCCTGTGCAATCCCAAGACCTGTGCTCAGGCACGGACTACACCACATTATCGCGAGGGTCTTCTACAGATTCTATATTGGGGCCGGCTTGGAAGCCCTCGTCACTTGTAGACTTCCCTCATGCAGCAATCTCACAATCAGAGAGCCGGCCTTAGTGAGCTTCTGGGGTGGCAGCTTCTGCGCTGACTGCGTCGCCAGGCCTTGCTCGAAATTTGACCCCACGGAGGCTACAGGATGAGGAGATGCAGCACAACTGGTAAGTGGGCCCCGGGTTGATTAGAGCGAACCCTCTTCCGCCCTCGAGGGTAATTGAATGGGAAATTCGACACTCGAAATTCGACTGATCCGAACCGGCCAGACTGCAGCGTGATTTCAGAAGCAAGCGACACGGTGAAAGGTGTTGTGTAACACGTTGACTCACTTCCCTACCGATGAGGCCTTGCAGGGCAGCATGCCAGGGACCATCCGCCGGCGCCATTCCAGCATTCTGCCTGTGGCATGCGTTTGTGACTTCGACAGCACGACTTTGCATGGCTTCAGCGCGTATCTTGGGGCACTGCTCGCGCCTCGGTGTTCGGGGTTTCTCTATTTCTCTTGCAAGCATTGTTGGCACTGCAAGTTCAAGAGCCGCGAGTCTGCCTCACTTTGAGTTAGCTCCAGTGACGCTGGGGAGAAATAGCAAAATCGTGTGCTGCTGTTTTTCGGCTCTTTGGATGCGGAGAACTGACTGTGGCAGCTAGGCCTTTGTCGCCAGGCATTGCGCGCGGAGCCAAAGCACAGGAGAGAAACTTACGTCGACTTTGAGGGGCACAGAGTGCATGCGGGCCTATAGCTGCGGCACGCTTGTGCCAATATATGTGCATGACCTAGCAAGCCCTGCAACAGAGCGGCCCTGCAAACATTAAGTTTAGGTAGAGTCTCTGTTCTTTTGCAAGGACAGGACTTTTGAGCCAATGCAATCGTGGGGTGCGCCATTGCAACATCTAGGCAGTGTCAGGAAAACTGCGTGCATGGGCTCTCACGTTGGCCATAGATGCTATGTCATGTAGCCATGTCTAGCCCAAGTTGCGACCCTGGGATCTCAACAAGTCCTCCTCGGCATGCCATCTTGCTATGGACAGGTGCTCAATGGCCTCCAAGCAACACAGCCAGGAGCACTTGCTCTGCCATCTAGCGCTGCTTGCAGAGCTCCACCCCAGTACAGTGTGCCGAAGCCTCTTGCCGCCGGAGCCCGAGCTCTGTCCAAATGGCTATTGCATCATCTGCGGCCTGCCATGAGACATGCAGACCCAAAGCGCATGTCGTTTTAGGCTGATCTCAAGGCTGATCACAACAGGAATACTCACAGGAACAACATAGAAGGGCACGGCATGTTGTGCCAGGTTGATTTGGGGAAGGTGCTGAAGCAAATCCGGGTTGTTTTAAAACAAATCTCGGGTTGTTTGAAAGCAGCTGCTGCTAGTGGCGGGCAAGACAAGCCTTTGCGTCAACTAGCCGAAAACAGCACGACAGCGCCTGCTTGCCGCCTTCCATCTGGCGGTTGCCAAACCTGGCCTCCGCTAGAAGGTGCAGGGCGCGTGCCTGCTCAAAAAGACTGCACATGCATCATGGACGCTTTGTGGGATCGTATACATTAATCCGCCGAGGCCTCGGGCCGAAGGTGTATAGGTTGTCAGAACAGGCACCCCCCTCCAAATCCTCCCCCCAAATGGGTACCTTCCTAGGAGAGCAGGCCGCCAGCGGATTTCGCCAGCACCAGAGGCAGCCGCAGCCCGCCCCCCTCCCCCCTCCCCCCGCCCCCCCCCCCCCCCCCCCCCCCCCCCCCCCCCCCCTCCCCCCCCCCCCCCCCCCCCCCCCCACAACCCCCCTCCCCCCAAAACCACTACAGAACATTGGTGAGGCTCAACTGCTGTGAGCACGGCCTGGGATGCATTACACGAGCCGAAGAATCTAAGCTTGAACCGAAACCCTAAACCTTAACCGAAGCACTCAACCCTCAAACCTTCAACAAACCCCCCCCCTCCCACCCTCCCCCTGCCCCCCCTTCCCCCCCCACCCCCCCTACCCCTGATGGGCTGGCTCCACCCTACGATTCTTGAACCCCACACCCAAAAAACCCTAAACCCCAAAGCGTGAACCTTGAGCCCTAAGCCCTCAATCCTCAACTAACCCTCAACCCTAAACCCCAAACCATAAACCATAAACCCGGAACCCTAAACCCTAAACCCTAAACCCAACCCTTATTGCTTGGGGCCCAGCAACTTGGGCGCTGCGGAATCACCATGCTCACGCGGATGCGCTGGGCCGGGCCGAGGCGGGTCGCGTAGCGTTAAAATTACTGGAACTTGTTATCTTAAGATGTGAAGGAGCCTGTGAGGAGAAAAACTCCTCCGTGACTACCCCTCCAATGCCCGGCTGGCTGGGCGTTCGATCAGCAGCTGAACTTCTTCGCTTGCCAGGCTGGGAACTCCCCCGCAAACCATAAACGGGCAAACGCAGTGTAAGCACCAACAGGACCTCGGACCGCGAATCCTCGCCATCTTCGAAGATGGCAAGGGCCTCACCAACAACAGGCGCAGAATGCCACTCCGCATACCCACGTGGGCTTCAAGATGCCATCGTGCCTTGTTTGCGGCACCTATCGCCTCTTGGAAGGACTTGACCTGGCAAGTGGGAGCACAGGCAAGTCAAGTCGCCGGTGCCATGGGCCCACAGGTTAGACGCCCCATGGGGGTGATTTGGGAGAGGTAGCTTAATGAGCGGGATAGAACTCTGTATATCTATGCCCGCGGGATTTGAGAGGCTCTGAAAACTCGAGTCAGAATTGCCAAGCTGATCAGCCTCCCTCTCTCTGAAACAAGCCAGGCCCTCGAAGACATAAAGCTCGCCAAGGACTAGCAGCACAGCGCCTGCCCAGATTCTGTTCGAAGCAAAATGTGTAGCAAACTCCGCATGCGGAGATGTAACCTTCAGCTGCAAGCAAAGGCTCTACACATACACATATCTATATATGTTATATATATATATATGTACACACACATATATATACAAAAAAACACATATGTATATATGGTCCCCGGATGGTTACGGAGGCCGTCACAATGACTGCTGCTTGGCGTCTTCCAGAAGAAGGCTCACACACGTTTTTGTGCTAGGGGCTACCTGTGCCAACCGGTGGCCAATTGCTATCGGATATACTCAGATGGTTAAATAGGCGTCATGTCCCCTGTAAGCCCTCTATACTCTGGATAGGGTCTGTCGGCAGCATGGACACTGTAGCAGAGAACAGCGCTCGCATTGCAACCACGGCAGAGGACATAGATGCCCCAGAGCCCAGCCCTCTCGACTTTTCAACCCTTAGCCTGACCGGCCGGCTCAACCAGGTGTCTATTTCGATGCAGGAAGTCCCCCATTTGGGCTTATCCGGGCTCGGGCCTTCCATGGGCTTGTCGCCCAGCTCCCGGTAGATCTTCAGCGCCTGTCTAGGATGATTCGCGGAAGCATGTTTGCCTCATGCCCATGTCCTCATCTAGGCACGCAAGACCCAAGAAAACCTACAGACAGGTGCAGACCATCCAAGTGTTAAGTGTTCAAGATCATCCGGGGCCCCTTGAGCTGCATGAACCGCCGAAACCTGTTTAAGCAGAAACTGCAAGATACACATCCACTTCCCGGCTTCGTAACAACAACATGTGCAACTCTCACGAAAGCTCCTTGAAACAAAGACGTTGGGGCTGGGACATGCTGAGACAGTGAAGTTGGGATGTTCCCTTCCTTAATAAGGGATTTATACTGGGGGTACTAAAATTCCTATTCAGGACTAACAGTCCGTAATAGGGGATTATAATAGAAGGTGAAGGAATCCCTAGAAAGGACTGTTAGTACAAGGGGGGACATCCCAACAGTGAAGTGCAAACACCTCGGTTGCCTCCTTGGCCTGTCGAACACCCTGGTCGCGGTCCTTAACACCTGGCGTCAGGGTTGTTTTTTGGCACCCGCATAGATGGACGAACCAGTCCGCAGGGCGTTAGGGTTTAGGGTTTGTAAACCCTAACCCTATAGGGTTTAGGGCTTGCACAGATGCACGGCTAACAGCTGCGCCGCAGGTGAAAAACAACTCTTTAACAGGAACCCCTCGACTCCGGCTCAAACTTGCCAGGAAATGATGCCACAATGTTGCTCAATGGCCACGCTTGCTGGATGCTGGGAGATGTTGTTGCTTCTTGACTGCCGGAATGCTCTCGAACTTCATAGTCTATGATACGCCTTAGCCTGTGAGCGTGCACTCGTTCAGCACAGCATAATGCGGATGAATGGGTGCCCATTCCTGCCGGTGACGAAACGCTCCTAGTACTTGGTCCGAGCATTCCACCAGAAACCTTGCCGAGACCACTCTTAAATACAACACCCCACCGCAAGTGTTGAAGCCTCTTTTGCCGCTGGTGTTCACGCGTGCCATGGCCAACAACATGGAGGCCTGCCGCCGAGCTTGAAAGTCTGGAACGTGAAATCAAGGCAGGGGTGACCGTTACACTGTCATAAACGATTGTTCGTGGCAGAACGTTAACCCAGCAAGCAAAGCTCTAAGCCTGAAGCCATCTGGGACAATGAAGGCCTCTTATATATTACTCCCCCAAATAGTAGACCCAATAGGGTACAGTACCCCTATGAGTCGGCTGATCAGAACAGCTCTGGCATCCCTTTCCGTCCGCAGACCCTTGAGCCCTAAAACTAAATTGCCCCGACGCTGCGGATTACACTTCATGAGAGAATTCCCCAAAACATCCAAAACCCAAAGCTGGAAAGTCGCCCCAGCGCCTGGCCCCGCTTGTGGCCCTGGTCCCGAAACCACACCAACTCCTCTGACGCAAGCTGCAAGGCCTCTGGGGGTGGCGAAAAGAACGGTGTTTTTTGTTGGCTTAGGCTCTTTAATACACTGGAGGGATGACCTACGCAACAGCGCGGCAGCGAACCCCCACTTATTTTTTACACGCCTCGTGGTAAACATTGGGTGTTGTGGGTATAAAAGGCTTTGGGGGCGCATATGGCTCAGATGCTTTTAAGGGTGTAAGTAGGCCATCAGTGGCTTCGACTCGCACGACTCGAGCCATGCGAGATTCAGACTTGTAGGACTTGGGCGGGTGAAAGATTTCGGGTTGAGTGCGTTGGCATGCCTGGTGCGTCGACGTGTTTGGAGTAGTGGAGTAGCGCTGCATTCGCCGCAAGATCACATGAGGGAGAAACCTCATCCCTGACAGCGTGTGCCCCGACACTATTTCCCCGTGCGTTCAAGCCATGCGAGCCCTGACTCAACAAGCCTTGTGTCAACGCAGTGCCCCATATGAAAAGCAGGGCTCAGACTGCCTCTTTCCTTCCTTCTCTGCCCCACCCTCTCCCCACTCCAGAGAGCCAAAGTCTCCTTCCATGGCCGAACCCGAGACAACATCCAACACCGAGTTCCCTGCTGCATCTGGCTTCTCCTGGCATGGAGAAATTTGGCACTGCTGTGGGGCTTGGGGGAAGTGGCGATAGGGAATTACCTGGCCACACGGCATGCTTCCCGATTTAAAGAGAGAATGTAGTTGGTATATAAACATGTGTATATGTATATATATATATATGCTGGCTTGTAGCTGAGTGTCGCCATCGTCTGTATAGGCACCTCCACCCCAAGCTCTCCAAGACACCTGCCTCCTTTTTAGCCGAATCGAGCCGCATGGCGTCAACCACGACACGTAAGGAATCGGACACCTTGGCAGCTCTCACTCAGCTCCAGGTACAGCAACCCTTTGTATGTTTCATTTGAATTTGGCAAGGCTACATAAGGCTTCTCGTCGTTACGGAAGAATTGCAACAGATAGTGACGGGAACGGCAGTCGAGAGAGCAGCAACCGCGGCGAAGTCGGAACAGTTGCAGTAGTCACAGACAAACTCACGTGGACAAACCTGGTGAGGCATAGCTAAGTAAAGTCAAGCAGAAACGCACGGGAACACTCCCAGGCCAACTCAGCTAAGGCATCGGACACCCTCAATGTCACCGAGGTCTTTGAACATCTCAAGCGCCTGCCGCCCCCGCCCCACCCCCCCCCCTCTCCCCCCCTAGAACTTATGTGTCTGTTTTGGACCTAGCCACAGCTTGGAGCCATCGCCCCTATTGCAAGGTCTTGCTATCGGTCTGCCCACGGCTTTCCAGGCACGGATTTGGCCTGCTTTCCAGCTTGAAGAGCTGCATCAAAGTCCTCCGGTTGCACAGCGCTTGGCCAGAAACGATGTGTTTGCTGGCTCCGAGTTTCCAGTCCATGTTGGGTGTCGACTCATAGCTCATGTCATGTGGCCAGCCGCTTTGTTTTATGCGCACGGCGCAAACCGCCTTATGGCACCTCTCAGCAAGAGGGAGCGTGAAACTCGTGAGAGAAAGAGAGATATATATATATATATATGTATATGTATATGTATATATGTGTTTTCTATAGTACTTGAAATAGTTTGCTTGCGTAGATCACAGCAGACGTCTTTGCTACTCAATCGCCATGGGCAATCCTCGTTGTCGTTGATGTGACCCTCTGCAACGGCAAAGAGCATGGCAGCCTGCAGCAAATGGGAATTCCACAGTAGCCGACAGAGGCCACCTCTTACAAGCAAGATCCTCAGAAAACAAAGGGGAACCATGAGTGATTGCGGAAGACTTCCCGCGGGCGCACAAAAACGCATCATGAATGAAGCTTCTCAGCGCAACTTCCATGTCAGGTGGCAAGGCCCTAACGGCCGCCTCTCTTTTCTTGGCGGATTGCTGCTCGTCATCCGCGACGGCCTGCAGCACCAAAGTATTCCAAGCACGTGCTGTCACCAAGATCGCCCCTTGCGAGTGCAGAGCAAAGATGGGCTCGAGTTGCAAACATGGTGGAAACTAAATCTGCCAGACATCCTTTCAAAAAGGTCAAGGCCGATGAGGCGCACCTTGTCAAGCATAACATATAATTAAGCAGAAATTAGGCCATACCATGCCACCCCTCCCGCGGGCCGTGTATCTCGCCGAAAGCGCGTCGGAGGTGGCCGAACCCCACGTTTTTCTTTGCTGGGCCTCGCATGGGGCATTGAAGGTCTAGACTGAGATCATCACGCGCTTGAAGGCTTTCACTCAAGAACTACTGGTCTGGCTTTGAGACGCATCTGTATAGAAAGCTGGTAATCTGCCTGCGCGTGTTCATTGATGTTGCTTATTTATTCTAGGGAACCTCGTGAAAAGCGACCTTCCTGACTGTTTACACTGGCAGACTTTTCCTACAACGGCACGTCAATGGGATTCTGCCGAGGACATCTGCTGGCAGCTTGCTCTCTGGTTTGCAGCGCCTGCCTCAAAAATCTAAACTCAGAAAAGCGCCCTTTGGAAGGCCCTTTTCAGCTCCCATAGCCTCCTGCACAACCTACAACCGTTAAACCTGCACACAGCCCCCCACCACTTCTCTGCCAACCCACAGGCCCAAACTGAAGTAACCGATACCCGCACCGACGCTTCTTTCCCCTGCCTCCTCCAGCCGGGGGTTGGGCGCCGGCTGCACCTGCATGGGCATGGGCAGCGCCTCGGGGAACGAATGTGCGTATCCGCGCACTGCTCAGAGGATGTCTAGGGAATTTTGGGAGGGTTCTGAAAGGTTTTTGCAGGGTTTCGACTCTCACACTAGCACAAGCTTTGCAGGGTTTAGGGCTGATCCTCCCTGAGCCCAAGGCCATCGTGTCCGACGAACGGCCCAGGCCCCGAGGTGTAAAACCGCCAGTTCCCCCTGAGAGCCACAAGGCCACAATGCAGGACCTGCACAGGCAATCTGGTGAAACTGGAGGCACCTCACCACTGCAAAAGGTCCACGAGCCACTAGCTGCGTAGCTGCTCTTACTTACCTGGGGGCGCCTCAGCTACAGCCAATTATGCCGATCGTACCTTGCCTTCAGTCAGCCCAGCCATGTAAGGCCGAGCCAACATCCCAAACCTCAAGCTCCCCCCCCCCCCCCCCCCTGGGAAGCAACATGATGTGCTCGAGCGATTTCTTTTTGTGTTCTATGTTCTTGTCAGAGGTCATCCAGCTCGAGGTCGGGAAATGCGCCCAGAGCTCCTCAACAGGACAACTTGCAAGGGCATGCCCGGCCGGATGGCGACGGAGAGTGGACGCCAAGCGAGCATCGCTCCAACATGAGTCTAGGTTTTCAGGCGTAGACATCCTCAGGGCTGCAGTGCAGCCGAGATGCTGTGCGTGCCCGCCGCCAGCATGAGCAGTTTCACCTCCTCCGTCATCTGCGTGCAATCCTAGCACGAGGCCGGCGAGGGGAGCACTTTTCGTATCAGCAAGCCAAGTACAAGCCCCTTCATTCATGAAATCTGTGGACATGATATCCTGTGGGAAATCATAGGCACTGACCTCAAGTGCCAAACCCAACTGCTTCCCTTAAAAAGTCAAAAAAGAAGCATTCCTTACCTTATCGATCAGTACAGCTCCCTGTTGAACCAATCAGCCAGCCTCCAGCTTGGAGTCAGTGCAGCCCTTGAAGCCAGCCTCTGGTCTCCGCGTCTTCAAGCTTCGCTTCGCACATCGTCAGCTCGGTTCAAACACATCTCGGACAATCATCGGCCCTTTCCGAAACCGTCAGGTTCTGTGAAACCAACTTCGGGACCTGGACCTAGACTGTAGCCTTCCAATTCTAGTTCCGGTCCTCCATAGCACTTCTGCATCTGGAGTTGCACAGGGCTAGCTTCTCTTTTGTTAGTTCCAAGGCTCGTCGGCTGAGGGGCATGCGCTTCCTTGGCTGACGCAGGTACATGGGCATGAGATGGTGTGAAGGATGCTTGCTGGCCTAGACTGCTCTGGCAGTGCACAAGGCACAACCCACAACGCATGTGGCGGTCAGAGCACGTCAGTAGTACTGTGCTCGAGCCAGGGTTTTTGCAAATGCGCCACCAACGACCGGAACAGCACAGCTATTCCTTGCAACTTGGCAGCCATCTGGACAGCACTGATTCCTCGGATGCCAGGCAGAAGGCACCCTAACTGACACTTCAGGGCACAGACTCTGACTCTGCGTAACTGGAAGCAAACACAATCTCAAAACCCCACTCAGACCTGAAGTCCAGAAACTAAGACCTCAGCTCGAGGGCAGTTGTTCGGCCAAGGCACCCAGCACAAGAACCCTCACCTGAGCAGCTACCCTCTTCTCTTCAGATTGAGTTTGGGCTTTGAAGATCTGTGGCGCCACTCAATGCTCGCACTCATTCACGAGCCCTCCCCAAGAACATCACGACGACCAGGATCCGGTCAGCTAGTGGCAGTATCCGACCCCCCTGTCTTTATGCTTGAATCAGCCCCACAGCTATTTCATTGCAGGCTTTGGTTCGCTCACGCATTTCGTTATCTCCTAGGCTTCGATGGTTCATTCTTGCGAGATCTTGCAAGCACAGCAACTTCAGGACCTCTGCATTGCTGCCTTGGAATGAATGAAGCTCACTATCTTGGAGGTTTTTGCTCGTCTCTTTGTTGGGGCGCTCTCATTTCTTTAGCATGATGCATGGCCTCCGGGACAGGGCACCACGCTGCCCACAGAGCATGGGGCCTGAGGCGGATCTGCATTGCTGAACTAAGAGTCGTTTATTGAGGGAAGTGGCATCCACCAAGCTCCTGCAGCTTGTCTCGAAGGATCGGACATCTTTTTTCCTTGTCTTTACAGCCCCGAAGGGTCCGAGCATTCACAAAGGCGTTTGGTGCAAAAGGTGGGGGGCAGCCTCTCCGCCCCCCCCTCGGCGCAGCCACTTGTTTGTGATGAAAGCAAGAGACTGGTTGTTGTTGCTGCTCGGACCCTCGGGGAAACACCTTGGTAGCGGTTTTCGACGTAAACTCACGAAGAGAAAGACTGAGCTCATCGTGACGCCTGCTAGATCCTTAAAAACCCTCGGCACCTCAACCGTGGAGCGGAAACATCTTGACGACACTTATAGCCCCAATCCCCCAATAGCACAGGCGCCTACATCGCATATACTTGTGTCGAAAATACTATACAAGTACACGGACCTTGAAGGGACCAGAAAGCCATACCGACTCCGCTTACCACGGCGGGGCA